>JAFVLL020033233.1:0-45449 GCA_021397915.2 Tor tambroides | reverse complement strand
GTGATCCCTAGTTTCTGTTTCAGCTCCAAGTGACGCTTTTCTTTGGAGGCCAGGACTTGTTTCAAAGTAGTGATTTCTTCTTCTAACTGACAGAAAGAAAATAAGTCAAAGTTGGGGGCTGACTCTCTTCAGATTTAGATAACAGTTATCTGAACAACAGATAATATAAAGTGTCCACTCTTTTCATTCTGTCTCATATACAAACTGTTTTACAGTTAACGTCGACCTCACGTGGCTAAGTGGACCGTGAAGTTCCGGGAGGATAAATTAGCCCAAGAAAAAACGGGAAAGCTTTGGTCACATGATTTTCAATCAAGGGTGTATGTTCTGGATGAGAAAATGCAGACCACTTGTGTGGCAACAACTGAAATCAACCTAACTATACTTTCACACAAATAAATGCTATTTTTAACTCTCCTAACAGATAGAAATAGCTCCTTAAGTGAACAGTGACGTGAATAGTGAGTCACAACATGCAAAGAAGGAAAATGCAGACGGATCTGCAGGATTTACATAACGTGCACTATTTCTGCTTGAGCTTTGTAGCCTTCGGGTTCACAGACTAACATACAGTAGTTTCTAAGAATCAACCAGCCCATTTTCCTGGTCTAGCACTAAAACACTGGAGAAAATACCTTAGTCAGTTCATTCTCCATTTCCTCTCGCTCCTCTTCTGTGATAGTGTTGTTGAGATCCACCTCTGACACCATATCCTCATCCACTTCCTTTAGAGGCTCTTTGTCCAATAAACCTGGAAATAAATGTACAAAAATAGCAGAACAATGAAAGTTATTGTTGAAATGTCTCAATCAAATGGACAAATCTTTGAGCAAACATTCTTTCACAGATTTGATTTCACAGAAATAACTTGTGCTAAGTCAATCCACCATTTCTAAAAGAATGATACAATCTTAGAACCATTTATCCCAAAGGTTTTTGAGTCTCTAAAACTCAGGATAAGGGTACAATTTATATACATAAAGGAATAGTTTACCTAAAAATTAATTCTAGATTTATTTATATATTCAGAAGTCATTCTAATATGCTGATTTGGTGCTCAAGAAGCAATTCTTTTTATTATCAAACTCTGAACACAGTTGGTAACATAGCTATGTCTTAACAGCATTTGCACTATACAGAAACGACCCTTCAGTCAGTGTGAAAACAGTAGTTTAGCCTTTAAACACATTTAACCATCATCTTCCCTGTGTAATCATTCTGCCTCTCCCAGAATGAAGGTGTATTTGCAGTTATAATGAAAGGTTGTACAAAAAAGACTGAAAACAGCTTGAAATTTCCACTGGAGCCTTGCAAAACTACAGAGAGATTGCTGAAGTATAACTTTACATGTTTCCTTTAAAAATTGCTCAACTGATTTACAAACATGAAGCCATTTTTACAAGCATTATGGCAGCATGTTTTGAAGCAACATAAGGCTGATTTCAGTCTAAAGCACCTCACAATAGCTGACACGCAGAGACTAGAGACCAAAACAACAGTATTCTTTTACGCATTTGAGGATTTAAACTGAACTTACGCAAAGAGTAGAGGACATGAAAGTAGAAATATGGTTTAATTACCGCACCTATCACTCAAACCTGAACCCAGTTCCCCAAAATCCCAGTTTCAACTGCAGAAGCCCCCACTCAGTACATCATGCGTTTTAGTTTCATTTCATTGCAATATACGCCTGGCATGACTTACATAAATCAGTATTTTAGAGTATTCATCCAAGAGTGAAATTATATTGAAACGATAGCATATACTGTACGTAATGTGAATGGTCAAAACAAAATCAGACCCCTTTAGAATTGGACTCAAGTGTGAAAACACCGTTACTTTTATAATTAATTCACTCAAAAACTCAATGTGCTTTAGAAACATTATGCTGGAGGTCAAAAACATGATAAAACTGAAAGAAAAACTAAATCTTACAATAGCTAGAAAATGAAAGCTCATATGATGAAGAACTAATGCATTTGATATGGCACCAGTAATGTGAGTAAATGATAAGGTTGTTTTTGTCCACTGGGAAACAAGAGTCACATCTCAGAGATCTGGTCAGTCATTACATGAGAAACTGATTAGAGTGCTGTGGCATGAAACGCGTGATACACTTTTAGTGGATAATGCAATCAGCAGGTAGAAGAGCAGAGCTGGATGGTGGACGGTAAAGGAAAGCACTCAGAAATGAGATCTCAGATTCATCATTTACACCACACACAACGGCTTGTACAGATCATATCTATCTGTTTACAATTAAACAAAGATGGTGCATTGGTAGCTTGAGGACCTGACAAAATCAGACTACAGTATGTTATACATTTAAGTGAAAGTGACGTGATATATGGCCAAGTATGGTGACCCATACTCAGAATTTGTGCTCTGCATTTATCCCATCCAAAGTGCACACACACAGCAGTGAGCACACACACACCGTGAACACACACCCGGAGCAGTGGGCAGCCATTTATGCTGCGCCGCCCGGGGAGCAGTTGGGGGTTCGGTGCCTTGCTCAAGGGCACCTCAGTCGTGGTATTGAGGGTGGAGAGAGCGCTGTACATTCACTCCCCCACCTACAATTCCTGCCGGAGACTCGAACTCGCAACCTTTCGATTACAAGTCCGACTCTCTAACCATTAGGCCACGACTTCCCATAGTTTTAGTTATAGTTTTCTTCATCTGTCTTTCAACTATTTTTATTTGCTATTTGCACATAACCCATTTGGATTTGCAGGTCTTATAAAAACTGTTTCATTTTGAAGCAATAAATTAGTGCAAATAAATACAGTATATATAGGCCTGTAAATTTAACACAATTCACTATAAAAACATGCATCATCAATACTTCATTTATTAAAAAAACACAGTTTACATCTCATATGTGACCCTGGACCACAAAACCAGTCTTAAGTCGCTGGGGTATATTTTTAGCAATAGCCAAAAATACATTGTATGGGTCAAAATTATCAATTTTTCTTTTATGCCAAAAATCATTAGGATATTAAGTAAAGATCATGTTCCATGAAGATATTTTGTAAATTTCTTACCATAAATATATCAAAACTTAATTTTTGATTAGTAATATACATTGCTAAGAACTTCATTTGGACAACTTTAAAGGTGATTTTCTCAATATTTTGATTTTTTTGCACCCTCAGATTCCAGATATTCAAATAGTTGTATCTCGGCCAAATATTGTCCTATCATAACAAACCATGCAACAATGGAAAGCTTATTTATTCAGCTTTCAGATGATGTATAAATCTCAATTTTGACAAATTGACACTTAAGACTGGTTTTGTGGTCCAGGGTCACATATGGCCCAACAATTACAAATTTAGATTTTCTAAACACATATTAACACATGTGATTATTTGTGAATTTATTTTTATATTATTATTAATTTGTGAATTAATCTGATGAATTAATCAGCATATAAAAATGTTTTTCTGTTTTATTTTGGTGACAGATTTACTTTGGACAAATTTTGACTGTTTCAGTTTTGGTCTAGATATTTAAATGTCATTATGATGGAAAAAAGTTTCTAACAGGGCATGAACATGTCCTGTGTGGCTGACATTTAAAATATGAAAATAATCAATATGACATCGAGTCCAAGCATGTCCTCAAAATGACTTTTTCATAGAAGAAAACACTGATGTTAAGAAATAAATACCAACATACCCTGACATTGCACATACATACAAAATTCTGACATTATCTGAGACGATTATCCCAGTGGGTCTGTAAGATGTCAACACTGTTTATTTACTTATAACAAGAATAGATAGAATAGATTTCTTGATATAGATTAAACTGAGCGTTGGATCTTTGAGCATAACTCAGAAGAAAAGTTACTTTATAAAAGCAATTATCTCACACTTCCACAGCCTCATTGTTCAAGTTGCCTAGCAACTCTCTTGATGTCTTGCATCAACCTCCCAATTATCCCATAAATCGGATTCCCTAAATCTATTTAAGGGTCTGCGTCTCGAATAAGAGGAAGAACAGAGGATCATTTTCGTGTTAAATATGTAAAATAATACCCTTTCCATACCATTGCCTTTCTACTGTGTCTACAGACTCTGAGCTAAATCTTTGTTGAAGGTTTATTACAGGAAAAAGAGAGCTGTGTGATATTAAATTGGTTCATTCAACAACACCAAGATGAAATGCTGAGACATCTATGATTTAAGCCAAGATCATTTGAAAATATAATGCTACGGTGCATTTTAGAGGGAAAAACAGTTCATTTGAAAACTCATTTAAATAATGACATGTTTCCTGCATGGTTTCTAGATGCTTCATACTGGTTTAAATGATCAGTTTGGCTACTAGCCAGAACAGCTTAGACTGACCTTGAATGTAGACCATTATTTTTAACCTAACCAGAGCTAGGAACCTAGTTGAGCTGGTTAATCACAGACAACTTGAAGTGGTTGGACATCTAAATCTGTCTTCTCTAATAAGATAGTTTTACAAACATATGGAAGGAATCATTCTTTTGATTTGAATCTTTTTTAATGAATTGATCAAAACTGTTTAAATGAACTGCTCAAATGAACCAACTCATTGAGAGGAGTTTGACTTCCCAACACTAAAATGAGATCTGAACATTTTTTTTTTGAGTAGGATTTACTTGGAAAAAAAGCTTGGAAACAATTTTCACTCAGAAAAGGCTAGTTAATTTACAAAAAATTGTAACATATTATTAAACATAATTATTAGTAGCTTTAAATAGACATTTTTAAGTTAAGTTTACTTGGGAATTCCCAGTAAATTTGATTGACTCTTTGTTTGTAAATTCACTGTAAAAAATTGTGCTGTTAAATAACAGTAATTTACTTTACTGAAAAAAACAATACTTAAGATTTACTTAATTTTTCTTTTTGCACACATATATTTTAAGTAAAATTTAAGTATTAAGTAAAATCTGTAAGTAAGCAAGTAGACAGCTTGTTATCCTTTTAAGATAATATATCCACTCAATACAATTATTACCCAAATGAACGCAGAGACCTCAATCCTTGGTACACCATACACAATGACGGTAACAATCAGTGGATAGTGTTTGAGTATGAATGGGCCATTTTAATCAACTCCAGATGTCACAAAACAGTAAGTTACTAAACCTAACAACAAAAGCAACCATAAAACAATGTAAATACAACTCGAAAACAGTAAAAAATGTAACCTTTTTAATTATTCATGCCCCAGTGCATGATGGGAAAAACAGGATCATAACTTTGATATTTACATAAAGAATCCTTGTAAACATAACAATTCCAAGTAAAATATACTTATAAGTTTAAACTTTAATTTCTACCAGCTTAAATTGAGTACTAATATAGAATTTACTTTAATTTTTTAATTCTTGCCTGAAATAAATTATTTAATGTAGAAATTACATTTGTTTTTATGTAGTATTTGCTTCACCACAAAATCATTTTTTACAGTGTACAAACCTTCAAACATTTTCTTTCTGGGTTAGTTGTCTATTTTTGTCATTAATGGGCCAATCAGAGTTGATCTTTCTCGTGTTCTGTCTGGCTGAGCGAGTCAGAGTCGTGTCATGGTGTTCGGTGTGTCATCTGAGTAACTAAGTGTCCCTTCAGGGCAGTGTACTTGACAGTTCAGCTTCTTCAAGCTCACTGGACTATGTGCTACTATTCCATCCAGCTCTCTCAATGTCCTCATTTTCCTTCTCGACGACGCAACAGATTCACAAAGAATCACTTCACTGTCCTCAGAGAAAGATTTCAATGTGAGGAGGAGGAGGAGGAGGGCATTCTTATTATCATCAGATGAACAAAACACCTATTTCTTATCACCCACTGATAGAAATTAAGACAAAGGCATTCAAACCCAGACCAGAGATGATCAAGAAAACAAATGAATTAAATATTTTATATACTATATTAATCTATATATGTTATAGTTATGTTAATGCATAGCAGTCACCTGCTATGGAAAGAAAACTAAATAATAGGCCTGCAAGCGGTATTAGTCTCAGTGACACACACACACACACACACACAAATCTCAAACTTGTATCTAAATACTGAACTTAATGCAAATCAGCAAAAATTCTATAAAACAACAGCTAAATAAACATTAAGCCAATTGCACAAGTTAGTGTTATATTAGTAGTATTTATATACTATTATTTTTTGTTAATATTTTGAATGAGCTTTTATTTTTATATATACATATCTTTACATTTTCATTTCAATTTTAGATTAAATTTGATTTTTTATGTAATTTTGTCATTTTTATTAGTATTCTAATATTTATATCAGTTTTCATTTATTTAGTTCAGGTTTAGTGGTAGTAATTTTAGTACTTTAGTACAACTTACAAACAAATAGTTTTAGTTTTTTAATTAACAATAGAAATGCTGGTGTTACCGGGCTAAGTGTGACAGCACTACTAACAAACAAAAAGTCCTAATGAAGTGTTTTCTGTGACAAATGGAACAAATCCTGTTTTGTTTTTTTTTCCACTAAAGCAAGCACAGTCTATTTGAAACTTGAAATAAAGCAGTATAATTTAAGAGCATGGTTTCAGTGAAGCATTGCGTAATTTCTGGCCTTGCCGGAGTAATCTGAGGGATTTCTCCTTAGTGATTATCTGACTGGATTTAATTCCGTCTGACTGCTGCACAGAGACACGACAGAGTATTTAGTGACTGGCAGGAAATTCCAGATGGTGACCATGCAAAGTGTGTAGTGGGTTGCTTTTAAAACTCAACTAAGCTACTGTACATCCTTTAGATGAAATGAGATGTTTCTGAGACCTACCTGCATGGAAAGTTTCTCTGTCTTCTGTGGTTCAGCAGATTGAAAATAAGGAGAACATTACATGATCTGATTCATTAGCTGATACACCGAACAGACTACAAATTACAAAATGGCACTCAAATCTCACACAAACATGCAAACAGGCTGCATTCAACAGCAAAGAACTGACATGAGATGTGCAATATCATTCAAGACATGCATATCAAACCCATATTGTCTCATTCAGGGAACTTCAACATGGCATGCATTTGAAGCACAACAAAGAGTCTGTCAATCAAATAATGTCACAATTCTAGGGTTTAGCTGTGTCTACAAGTTTTGAATGTGCTACAGTCTTTGACATGGCTGTCTACTTCCATCTAAAAGGACCTGTGTCAAAGAGCTACACACAACTCAGCACCTATCAGCTCAGAGGTGGAAATTAATGGAGTGGTCTACATGGCTACAGAGGTTGGGTTTGTCACATTCACTTTCATTACATTACACAGCAAGCTCTTACCCCAGTCTGCTATTGCTTCAGGAGTCAGTACACTAGAGTACAGCTCTGTGAAGAACGAATGGCAAAACAAACACAAGATATTAAAGTAGGATAAGTGCACAAATGCGTACATATGTGCATTTACTTTACCAATACATTAATACCTTTAAACTATAATTATATACTATTACATTTACTATTCACAAACTCGACTATTTTACTATCTACTTGCATTTTGTCTAGTGAAATGACAAAAATTATACACATAAAATAAATATAATTTTAAAATAAATACATTATTATAAATAAAAAAATAAATGATTTACATTCTATAAAAATACTATACCATGAATTGCTATTTATTTTAACTTTACTGTACTGTACTACTATACTATACTGTATATAATAACAGCAGAGCTGCACTGACTTCACATTTATTGTTTTAAATCATTCGAATTATTATAACTTACTAATTCAGTTTTTGTCATTGCCATGATTTGATTTACTATACTACAGCTTAACTTTGTTATTGTTTGTTTCTTTTTGTTTACTGTTCTAATATTAATACATTGGTTATCACTGGTCTTATTGGTACAGGTGATGTTCCTTGCCTAGACCTCAAACAGTACACCAAAGCGTGTTTATTACACTGACATCGATTGATGATAATTATATGACTTTTCTTTGCCCAACCCTGTCATTAGCGCTTGTTACATTTGTGGAGCAACACAGTACTCAGTGACAACAGGATGTCTATACTACTAAACTGTACAGTTTTGTTTAGTTAAAGACCAGCCAATTCACTGGTACTACCACTGGAACATATCTGGTCACAAGATTTCAATTATTTAGCTCTGGACAGTCACGTGAAAATGAAATGGGAAGGTCACGTGGTTGTCCAGATCACTGCACCTAAAGGAACTTCAGAGAGAGAGAGAGAGGGAGGAGCTGCATCCAATTCCCTCATTTGTTTACATGTTTTGACAACAGATCCCTGGAAAACTTGATCACAAGTCTGGCTTAAGCTCATGCACATCGTTAGAAAGAAGCCTAAATTAACTAGACTAGAGGAACATGCACATATGACTTTAAATAGCCTAATATTTGTATTAAAAGATTAGTATTAGGCTGTTAGCTGTCTAGTTATCTGTTCTTATCTATCTTTTTTTTTTTTTCTGGTATGCAAAAATAAAACCAGTATAACATAACGTGTCTCTTCAGTGAAGAACTACTCAAGTTATTTGAGCATACACAAGAAAGTGAAACCATATTTGCAGAAGCATTCAAACACCAGAGATGAAAGTGTTTGGAAAGCAACCTCACCCTGTTGTCTGGGCTCCATATCAGCAGTACTGTGGAAATTCAGGTCCAGTACACATGAACAGCACCTCTCAGTTCAGAGAAATATCCCGTCCAACACAACAGCTCCACACACTCACTCGCTGCTCTCAAAACCCCGCCCATTACCGGGGCAGCTTCAGCCACAGACCAATGGGAACTGTTCTAATTAGCATATTCTAATTTAATACTACATGTCATGGTAAATAACAACAGACGTAAGTTCCTAAATAAAAAGCAAAGATATGTATGGATTTATATGATTAAAGACTACAACGGTTGTCCGATTCCTAAAGCACGTAAATTACGTTTCCGTGGGAGTTGTAGTCCTTATTTAACAAACGGTTATCAACTTGCAAGTTACAAGAATTATTGTTTTGGATTTTTGAGAATAAGGTCTGTAATTGAAGTAATTGATTTAACCGTTTAGTTTTTCAACATAAATTACTAAACGGTTAAATCAATTACTTCAATTACAGACCTCATTCTCAAAAATCCAAAACAATTCTTCAGACCCAAATGAAAATCCAGAGGGAACACGGCTCGAAAATGCTAATTCCTTCTGGGTTTTAGAGCAACAACCTGCTCTAATCGATAATTGGTAAGTTACAAACAAAACAAAGTTCTTCATAAAATTCAGGTAGTAGGATGTCTAGTTTTTCTTCTTTGTTTCCAATGATATGCGAGTTTGTCATACCACACCGAAGATGTCATGAGTGACACCTGAGAGCAGTGAGTTTACTGTCGGTTAAATGATCGTTGCAGTCAACAGCGGCATCTCCTGGTGAGACACGGAAAAGCAGGATGGCCTGAGAATATTACTATAAAATAATAATTCAACATAAAATATTAAAAGTGTAGAATAGAATAGAATATGCTGAGTTTTTAACTGAAGTACAGCTTGTGGCAATCTACGCCTAGAAGCGTTTAATGATGTGTAACAGGAGCTAATATTTGTTTTCGTGATTACGGAAGCTTTAAGACAATTATTAAACTTCATTATTATAATAAGGAATGTTAAAATTGTAATGAGTCAACAGCACGCCAAGCATGGACATACAAACACAGAATAGATGATCCCACACAATAATGGCACAGTTTAATTAAATGGGTGGTTATCATTGGCCTGTTACCAACCTGTGCATATGGGAAGTATTAAGGCAGATCTGTTTTAGAATGTAATCAGTTCATTTGTTTCTTAGTGTCTTTTTGTTTACATGTATGCATATATGTGCATACTGAGTTCATTAATATAGATATTTAGTTATTATTATTTATAGTGATGGCGTTGCTGTTTACTAAGCTTTCACTCACCTTTTTTTTTGGCAATTGTGGTTACACAAAAATACTCTCCTTTTTGACCACCAGGTGTCAGACTTGTACAAAACGACCATATATGAAAATCATTTTTTCTTCTGCAATTAGTTAAACTGCTTAGCTATGACTGATATGAAGGAAGGCATTTTTTAAAAACATAACTATTTTTTTGCCATGTCCTCCCATGACGTTTTGCATATACTTTCATTTTCAATTAGACGTGTTTATTTGAAAAAGTTAATATTAATTGTTGCTTGTATTTGTTATATATTATTTTAACGAACATAGGCCTATAAACCTACCTGTAGATTTTATGTCATTATCAGCACATTTGGCTAAAATTCCTGACCAATGTTTATCAAACTAAATCAGGTCTGGTCAAAACAAATAATACATTTAGTACATAGAGAACATCTTTACAACAACAGTCATTTAAAAAAAAAAAAGTAATCTTGGCGAATAAAAAGCATTGTGTTAAAATATGAATCCAGCAGTCACAAGAAACACAAAAAGTTCTCAAAAGCATCATTACCACAACATATATTCTACCACATACCACAACAACTAGATTCTAGTGAACTGGTAAATTACAGACCCATTTCAAATCTTCCGTTTATGTCTAAAATTTTAGAAAAAGTTGTGTCTGCTCAATTGTGCTCCTTCCTGCAAAAAAATGATATCTATGAAGAATTTCAGTCAGGTTTCAGGCCTCATCATAGCACAGAAACTGCACTTGTTAAAATTACAAATGACTTGCTTCTTGCGTCAGACCAAGGAGTTCATGCATTCATGACCTCTGGAGCTGGACTATTGTAATGCACTGCTAGCTGGTTGTGCTGTCTTTAATAAACAACTAGATAGTCAAAATGCAGCAGCTAGAGTCCTTACCAGGTCAAGAAAATATGATCATAGTACCCCAATTTTACGGTCTCTGCACTGGCTCCCTATTAAGTTACGTATCAGTTACAAAATATTATTACTTGCCTATAAGGCCCTAAATGGTTTAGCTCCTGCATACCTACCTAGTCTTCTACCACACTACAATCCAAACCGCTTCCTAAGGTCACAAAACTCTGGACTTTTGGTAGTACCTTGGATAGCAAAGTCCACTAAAGGAGGTAGAGCTTTTTCACATTTGGCTCCCAAACTCTGGAATAGCCTTCCTGATAACGTTCGGGGTTCAGAGACACTCTCTCTGTTTAAATCTAGATTAAAGACACATCTCTTTAGCCAAGCATTCACATAATGCATCATATAATCTTGTACTGCAGTTATATCTACTCAAATGCACATTATTCTTTAGCTTGGGTAGAACAAATCATTTTTGCTTGGATAGAACAGCAGCTACGCTAATTATGTCTCTCTTTGTTTCTCTGTTTCTGTTCTGTAACTAGGAATTATAGAAGCTTCAGTCTGGATCCAACCCTTAAATGATCTGAGATGACCAAATACCTGAGAAGAGATGATGCCAACCCCTCAGAGGACCTCAGAGGATGCCAACCCTCAGACTACATACAGAATTACCAAATTTTGCCACAAGTTAAATATATTAAGTTTCTACAATATAAAATATATTGTGGAAACTTAATTTCCTGTAAAGCTGCTTTGCGACGATTTGTATCGTAAAAAGCGCTATACAAATAAACTTGAATTGAAAATTGAATTGAATATATTCTGATATTAGGTAACCCATATTCATTTGAGATATTCACATAGCTTATAGGCCTTTCATGACTCATAAACATAACTACGTTTACATGTATTCACTTAGCATAGACTTTATCCAAAGGTACTGATAAATGAGGACGCATCAAAAATAAGTCAATAACATTTGTAGCATCATGTTTCAAGAGTAAGAACTACAACATACCAATGTGAGTCACGCTTTTATTGCATTAAACTGACAAGAGACTGATATTTGTTGTCATTCTTCATTGGCCTGCACTGCCATTAGAGCCTGTTACAGCGGTGGAGCAGTGGGGTAGCTGGTGTCAACAGGATGTCAGTCAGTCAGCTGACCTCAGGAAGCAGCTCTTCGGCCAGCAAACCCTAACAAAGTGCTTAGACAGGCAGGAAATTGATCTGACTGGAATGTGCATTATCAGAGACTACCAGCATGGAGGGACAAAGAAGGAAATCTGAGGAAACCGTGAGTCATGTGACAGACAGGTTATAATCTCTGCTCGCTGATGATAGACCACACATGGGGTTTGAATCCTGTGTGTCTAGATGGCGATCTTCACTTATGGATAAAAATGATATTCTAATGGAAAATGCTCAAAATTGCACATCAGTGTCACTATGCAGATAAGGATGTATGTTCAAACTTAACAACAGGCAATCCTTGACTTAAAGGGGTAAAAAAAATGCTCATTTGCTCATCTCATGTTGTTCCATACCTGTGTGACTTTCTTTTTGGTTTGAAATTGAACAAACAATATTGGAACCCATTGACATTCATTATATGGACAAAATTTTCCACATTTTCCAAAATATCTTGTTTTCCACTGAAGAAAGAAAGTCATACAGGTTTGGAATGACATGAGGAAGTCAGCATAATGACACTCACTATATCAAAATGTGCTTTCATGTTTTTCATTTGTAAAAGCTAGTAGCCTGCCACTTGGGTGACGTTTCTAAACTTAGCTAGCGACAGCTGCTAGTTCAGCTGACAGCTGCACCCAGACCACATAATGAGAGGGACAACAGCTCTGTAGATGAGAAAAAGACAACAATACTTATTTTACTCCAATGTGTGGTCAGACTTGCATATTTTATCTCGCTGCACATGCAAATCACAGCAGTAAGCTTTTATTCAGCAGTGACCACTGTCACCACACTTCCTTGATGTAGATGCAGGTCACAGTCACCTATAGCTGCAGTACAGACTTGTTAGGTGATCAGTGTGTCAACTTGTTTTTCTGGCTTTACTGTATTAGCTAAAATAAACATGTTTAGAATTCATCATTGTAGCATGGTAAGATGAACTCTTTAAAGTTTGTGGTTAGTTTTTTTTTATGTTTTTGAAAGAAGTCTCTTGTGCTCAACATCGCTGCATTTATTTCACTAAAATACAGTAAAAACACTAGTATTGTGAAATATTATTACTACTTAAAATTACGGTTTCCTATTTGAATATATTTTAAAATGTAATTTATTTCTGACGGCAAAGCTGAATTTTCAGCACATCACTCCAGTTTTCAGTGTCACATGATCCTTCAGAAATCATTCTGATATGCTGATCAGACGCTCAAGAAACATTATTATTAATGTTGAAAAGAGTCAATATTTTTGTGGAAGCCATGACCCATTTATGATTCTTTGATCAAAATAACAGCATTTATTTGACAGAAAACTTTCCTAACATTATAAATGTCTTTAAATCTGTCACTTTTTATCAACTTTATGTGTCCTTGCTGAATAAAAGTATTAATTTCTTTAAAAAAAAAAAAATTAAAACTAAACTACTGACCCTAAACGGTAGTAAATCTGTAGCACATCAGTATGAGCAATTATAATACTGATACTTTTCTTAGCAAACACCACTAATTAAAAGCCAAGTGAGACCAAATGTTGGCAGCTCCTTTTAATTCTTAATTAAATATGATAAAGACATATATTTGCTGTCTGCAGGCCTGAATTGACTCTTTAAATCTGAAAATAAAGTGCAGCAGCAAATATAACAAAGAAAAAAAAATACAATGTGCATTTTTTTGAAAAAGGAAACACAAATGTAACAGGTGTTGTGGTATAGATACAGACACATACTACAGTATATTTAGGGAATCAATCACAGCAGATGTGCTCTCAAAATATACGAAAATAAACTCATTCATAGAGTTCGTTTGAGTAAAGTTCAATCCCATTGGTAAAAGGCACCGTCTCTGGAGAAAAAGTAAAAAATAAAAAAACACCACCACGTTGGCAGTCAAAGCTTTCAGTTTATAATGTTAGCATGTCGAAAACTGCTCAAGCTAACATTCTGACCGATTTCTGTTGCGTCTTCTTCAATATACATACAGATAATTCAGTTATCTGCACTGGAGTGATAAAGCAGTGTGTAGCAGATGTGACGAAATTCTCCCTGAGAATAACAGTGGCATTCACTACCAGCCTGAGTGCATCTTTGTAATTGTCTCCAAAATCCCGTCGATAACGGATTTGAAATGATACCTGGCAACCACTTATAACCCGAGTTGAATTAGATGGCATTACATTGATGATTTTGTATAGGGCTTTTCCCAAATGAGTATCTCCAAGCCTTAATACTCATATTCCTGATACTCCAGCCAGACCACGTTTCTATGGTTACAACCTTTCCTGCGATGCTTTTTCTTTCTGGCTTTCCTCCAGACCAGTCTTTGTTTGAGTATTAAATGGCAAGCTCAAATCAAAAAAATGGGACAGACGTTGGACTCGAAGCTTTAGGGGTTGCCTTTTGTTTCAATTTCATTGCATGTACCCTAATATACTATGTCTAATGGTCAACGTTACATACTTGTTGACATGCTACAGTATTCGGTTTTTGTAACAGCATGAGATTGAAATAAACCCAACATGTGGCAATGGATTATAGTGGATATGAATCTATAACACTGTGCAATATACAGCAGGGACACCTATTGGGCTGATAGTCTTGAGTAGTGTGCCATTCAGTGGCTACATCTCAGTGTGCAAAGCTAAAATATACTAGAAATGAATGTCAAAGTTTCCATATTATTGACTTTCAATTTGAATGAACATATCTAAGAATAATATACACTCAAGTAGAAAATGTTATGCATCTAGCAGTTTGTTCAAGGTATAAGGCATGCATTACGCTTCAGTGTTTGAAAGTTGGAGACCACACTGCAAGTAAGATGGTGATATGTTCTTAGGATCATTCTCAAATCATGCTGGATAACATGATCAGGTTTCACACAAACAGTTTTTCCCCAGAAATCACATGCACAGATGAATCGCTCACAATAAGATATTGAATATGCATAAAGAAAGTAAATAGGGTGAATTTTGATTTCATGTTGACTTGAAAACAAACCGTGACTGCTAAAATAGATTATTAAAATATGGCTAAATTCATGTTTTCAGTTCAGTTAATTTGTTTTCACTCTAATTGTGAATTGTGTAATTCAACTACAGAGAACAATTTTAAATTTAAATGTTAAATTTGAGAATTTCAATTCATATAAATTTTTCATTTCATTTCACTCTAATTGTTATGCTGATAATATAATTTGTAATAAAAACATTTTAGATTTTTCTAACTTTAAAAAAAAAAAATATATATATATATCCCTAATTTAATATATATCTATATATATCTATATATATATAAACATCTAGTAATATTTTTACATTTGAATTTTTTTCTATAATATATAATAAACATTGTTATTATATATGTTAACAGAAAAAAATAAATGTTTTTATCAGTACAAATTATTTTATCAACATAATTGCAGTGAACTAATTTAAATATTAAATTAGGGAAATTCAAAATAGCATTTTCAAAAGTGTTCTCAGAGTGATCTTTTGAACCCCACAGTGTATTTTGTGTTTGGTTTACAGCTTTAGATTTGTGCAAACACAGAAGTTGAACACTTTTGCATGGCACAGTAGTGATTTGCATGACCTAGATGACCTACATGTCTTGGCGTGGAGCTGCGGGTCCCTTGTAATTCTGGGCCCTTTGTTTTCCACAGTGCAGTAGACAGAAACGTGTTTTGTTGATCATGCAAATTCCTGCGGATGTTGGCACAGCATGAAGGGGAGGGAGGAATAGAGAGGGGATCAAGAGAGACAGACATTAATTCATCAACTCACTATCATCAAGCACTAAACGCTTACAGATTATAACATCTGATGCACGTCATAAATAGACTGAAGGACAAAATCATTCACGCTGTGTGGCTCCACTGCATAACGCATCCTGCAGGAAATTATTACCAGTCTATAGTTCCATTCCTAAAAATGAAGTGAATTCAAATCCGTTTGGGGGTTATGAATAAAACATTCCAAAAACAGAATCTCCTCAATTAGTCTTTGATCACGACGCCAAAGACACCATGTGGAGGAAAGGGTCACTGTGCAATTGAGGATATTCACGAGATGCAGCGAACAGGAAAACTGCACGTCGTGATTGTTGTATCTAAGTGGCCAGTGTTCATTCACTTGGCACCCAGGGCTATTTTTAGGGTGTGAGTTTGTGTGTCCAGTTCCTGAGCAGGATGACCGAAGCTGAATCAGCACAGCCAGCGGCCTGACCCCTGTGAGCGCTTCCTCCTCCTCTTACAGATGTAGTAGATAGGCAAAGCAAACAAGCCTGCGGAGAGATCAGTCACAACACAGGACAGCTCGGTCACACCGAAACAAGGTTGAAAACAAGAAACTCATCTAGCCATGCAATCATAGTATAAACTTATGTGTGTCAAACTGCCAATAATGTGCTTTACAAGAGAATATATAAAACTGAACCAAATGCAAATTTATATACAGGTGAATCTCAAAAAATTAGAATATCCTGCAATAGTTCTTTTTTTTCCATTTTATTTCAAAAAGTGAAACTTTCACATATTCTAGATTCATTACATGTAAAGTAAAACATTTCAAAAGTGTTTTTGTTTTAATTTTGATGATTAGAGTTTACAGCTCATGAAAGTCAAAAATCCAGTATCTCAAAATATTAGAATATTTCTTGAGATCAATCAAAAAAAAAAAGGATTTGCAAAGCAGAAAAGTTCAAGTTCTTAAAGTATGTTCATTTATGCACTCAATACTTGGTTGGGGCTCCTTTAGCACAAATGACAGCATCAGTGAGGTGTGGCATGGAAGCGATCAGCCTGTGGCACTGCTGAGGCACTATTGAGTCTTATCTCTATTGTTGGATCGACTTTCTCATCTTTCTCTTCAAAATATCTCAGATTCCATATGGGTTCAGGTCAGGCATGTTGGCTGGCCAATCAAGCACAGTAATATCATGGTCAGCAAAGCACTTGGAAGTGGTTTTGGCACTGTGGGCAGGTGCTGAAGTCCTGCTGGAAAAGGAAATCAGCATCTTCATAAAGCTTGTCAGCAGATGGAAGCATAAAGTGCTCCAAAATCTCCTGGTAGGCGGCTGCATTGACTTTGGACTTGATAAAACGCAATGGACCAACACCAGCAGATGTCACGGCACCCCAAATCATCCCTGACTTCAGAAACTTCACACTGGACTTCAAGCAGCTTGGATTCTGTACCTCTCCAGTCTTCCTCCAGACCTTGATTTCCAAATGAAATTCAGAATTTACTTTTAGGACTTTGGACCACTGAACAACAGTCAAGTTCTTTTTCTCTTTAACCCAAGTAAGATGCTTCTGACATTGTTTCTGTTTCAGAAGTGGCTTGGTAGCCCTTTTCTTGAAGCGTGGTTACTCTTGATGCACTGACTCCAGCTTCAGTCCACTCCTTTTGAAGCTCTTCCAAGTGTTTGAATCGGCTTTGCTTGACAGTATTCTCAAGCTTGCAGTCATCCCTGCTGCTTGTGAACCTTTTCCTACCCAAATTCTTCCTTCCAGTCAACTTTCCATTTAATATGCTTTGATACAGCACTCCAGCACTGTGAACAGCCACCCCTTTCAGTAATGACCTTCTGTGACTTACCCTCTTTGTGAAAGGTGTCAATGATTATCTTCTGGACCACTGCCAAGTCAGCAGTCTTCCCCGTTATTGTGGTTTCAAAGAACAAGAGATACCCAGAATTTATACTGTAGGGATGGTCATTTAATGAAACTCAAATGTAAATATCCTAATATTTTGAGATACTGGATTTTTGACTTTCATGAGCTATAAACTCTAATCATCAAAATTAAAACAAAACAAACAAAACCAAAAAAAAAAAACTTTTGAAATGTTTTACTTTACATGTAATGAATCTAGAATTTATGAAAGTTTACTTTTTGAAATAAGTTACAAAAACAAATGAACTTTTTCACGATATTCACATTTTTTGAGATGCACCTATATATATATAAATATATATATATTTTGGTACTTTTGGTTCAGTGTACCAAATGAATACAGGTTTTATTTTATCCACTTCTGTGGAAGCTGAGCTATTGATATTTAGAAACTAATACCAAGTAAGGTATATTGATATATTTGGGAGTGCAATAATTCTGACTAAAAGATGCGTTTTGCTAAATATTTTGCATCCAGAAGTGGAGAACAAATCTCTTTTGCCATTTACAATAGAACCATAAACTGCAGTATGAAGAGTGTGTTGCAGCAGCAATAACAGACTTTTTTTTTGCAGTAAACCACTGTTTAATACTATAAAAAACAACAACAATATATTTATTTTAAATGTAATTTCATGCAATTTTTATTAGTCTCTTTCATGTTCTTATTAGAGGTTATGTGAATCTAATTACTGTTACATACTGAAAAAAACATTAAATTAATATATAAATGTTATGACAATAAAAACAAATATTGCCAACATACTTAATTACTTTCTATAATATATAAATATTAATTTCTTGGACTATACATTTGAATAATAGAGTTAAATGATACCCAATATGCATATGGCCTTTTCACAGTTTTGAATTTGGAAATAAAACACTGCATTTCACTATTGTATTTTATGTCACAACCACATTTATATTTTTAGTATAGAACTGAGAAAGGGGCTTAATTGTCATGAAAAATACACTGCCGTTCAAAAGTTTGGGATCAGTAAGATTTTTAATGTTTCTTATGCTCATCAAGGCTGTATCTATTTGATCAAAAATGCAGAAAAAAAACTTTAATTTTGTAAAATATTATTGCAATTTAAAATAAGTTTTCTGTTTTAATATACTTTAATATAATTTACTCCTGTGAAGCAAAGCTGAATTTTCAGCATCATTACTCCAGTCTTCAGCGTTACATGATCCTTCAGAAATCATTCAAATATGCAGATTTATAATCCATGTTGGAAACAGTTGTGCTGCTTAATATTTTTGGGACCTGTGATACTTTTTTCAGGATTTTTTGATACTACAAAGTTAAAAAGAACAGTGTTTATTCAAAATAGAAATAAACAATATATACTACTATTCAAAAGTTTGGGGTCAGTAAATTTTCTCTCTCTCTCTCTTTTTTTTTTTTTAAAGAAATTAATACTTTTATTCAGAAAGGATGTGTTAAATGGATAAAAAGTGATAGTAAAGACTTATATTGTTAGAAAAGATTTCTATTTTGAATAAATGCTGTTCTTTTTAACTTTTTATTCATGAAAGAATCAAAGAAAAAGGTATCACAGGTTCCAAAAAAATATTAAGCAGCACAACATTTTCAATAATAAATCAGCATATTAGAATGATTTCTGAAGGATCATGTGACACTGAAGACTGGAGTAATGGCTGATGAAAACTTAGTGCTGCATCACAGAAATAAGTTATATTTTAAAGTATATTAAAATAGGAAATTACAATAATATTTCACAATATTACGTTTTTTTTTCTGTATTTTTGATCAAATAAATACAGCCTTGATGAGCATAAGAGACTCCATTAAAAAACATAACAAATCTTACTGATCGTAAACTTTTAAAAATAGCTATGAAAAAGCTAATTATATAATCTTTTTCTTTTGAATTTGAGATAAAATCAAACCCAGACAAGTTCCTGACAGGCTTTGTGAGATTCAGGAAGTGTTACACAATCCTTACCTATGACCAAAGCCAGAGCTCCAACAACCACCACGAGGACAATGACCACTGGAGCCACCAGCACTTTACTCACTGTGAAACAAGCAACAGAAAAGCATTCAGGCTCACAAAGACAAACACATTTAGAATTCTTATCTACTGCTGGACTAAAGTGAAATGGAAGGGCTGCATTTGTCTTTCTCAGCAAGTCAGTTGGTTAAAGTGAACCCAGTGACCTGTAGACCAAACACTTGTGTCTGTGATGTATGGATGGTTGGGGTATTATACAACGGTTCATTGCACTGGCCTGAGGACACCACACAAACACCGGCTCATGTAAAGTATACACAGATATGCAAACTAAAAGCAGATCATAGAGTCGGTCATATCTCTGTGCTATTACTAACTGGTGTTATCAGGGAGTTGCAAACTAACATGGTCTGAAATAGTGTAAACTGCTCTTTTAGGTGCTCTAGTTGTGTCAGGACAATTTGTTTTTGTGATATAACCTAGAAATGAACTCCAAAAAATAAGTGCAAGGCTTGTACAGCTGTATACAAATATAAAAATATTAGTGCTGTCAATCGATTAAAAAAAATTAACTAATTAATCGCACATTTTTCTAAAATTAATCGCGATTAATTCCACCTAACATTAAAGTTTTTAAATATACTTTTATATTGCAATAATTTTGCATTCAATCTTCAAATGTACAATGTACAAACAACATAGACAGTATATTTTTAATATTTCTTTAATGGCATCTTTTTTATGATTGAAGGCCAGCATCACTGATATCAATACTACTGATGTCTCTATAAAATAGTTTTTTTCCCCTGAATATTTAACCATTGACTGTAGCCAGTCAGCATTACAGTATAATTTAGATCTATACATTTTAACATTTATTAGACTTAACTTCTAATTTAAGTGAACTTAAAACAATCATCACATGAACCTATTATAATAAATGACATATTTAGCTACTTGTGCCCTTCAGCAGAAATATACAGAAAATGAATACTTACCAAACACTAAATTCTAAATTAAATATAGATGAACCCCTTAAAGCTATAAAAGTTATTGACTTCCTCTTTTTTTTTCTTTGGTTCTTGGATTATAGGCATCACAGCAGCTGGTTATTAGCTTATTGCCTGCTATAGCTTTAAAAGCTGCTGCTGCTGAACGTGACGCGGATCTGACATGCAACTCTCTTTTCTCTACTAATGAGCGGACGAGTTGAATCGGGTGTTTTAGATGAGGGAGACAGTGCTGGGGTGCCTCATGACAGTTTTTAAAACCATTTCAGAGACATGTTCTTAAATGTGACGCATATATAACATATTGCATGCATGCACGCAGTTTAAAGGCAGCTTTAATCGCCTTTTTGGTAACGTCATGCCTTAACTGACGGGATAACTAGGACATTGCATGCACGTAGCTTCTTTCGCTGTTTGATATGAAATGATACAGGCTACAGGGCGCGCCGGCATCTTTGTGCGTGTATTTGAAGAGCGCGCACTACAAGCACAGTATCTTTTCCGCGCTCGTTTAACTCGCGCCTGGCGCAGAGGTGGCGTTAGAGCGCGCGTCTGAAACGTCTCCCGTTTGTTTTGGTCATAAAGACGTTCTGCATCTAAATAAACGCAATCCTTTTCAAGAAAAAAGAGACGGAGGCAGCAGTTGCGAATGGGGTGGCCAACCCTAGCCCCGCCCCTGCGTTAATTGCGTTAAATATTTTTAACGCGTTAATCAGAAAAAATTAATCGCATGCGTTAACGCGCTAATTTTGACACCACTAAAAAATATACGTATTTAACTTTACAGTTGCACTACCAGTCAAAATTTTTTGAACAGTAAGATTTTTAATGTTTTTTAAAGAAGTCTCTTCTGCTGACCAAGCCTGCATTTATTTGATACAAAGTACAGCAAAAACAGTAAAAATTTTTTTTTTTTACATTTTTAATATTTAAAATAGCTGTTTTCTATTTGAATATATTTTAAAATGTAATTTATTCTTGTGATCAAAGCTAAATTTTCAGCATCATTACTCCAGTCTTCACACGATCCTTCAGAAATCATTATAATACGCTGATTTGCTGTTAAAGAAACATTATTATCAATATTTAAAACAGTCGAGTACATTTTTTTTCAGGATTCTTTGATGAATAGATAGATCCAAAGATCAGCATTTATCTGAAATAAAAATTACACACTATACCATTCAGAAACTTTCAGTCAGTATATAATTTTTTTTTGGGGGGGGGGGGGAATAAATTATAGAAATGAATACTTTTATTTAGCAAGGATGCTTTAAAATGATCAAAAGTGATGATAAAGACATTTACAGTGGATATAAAAAGTCTACACACCCCTGTTAAAATGCCAGGTTTCTGTGATGTAAAAAAAATGAGACCAAGACAAATCATTTCAGAACTTTTTCCACCTTTAATGTAAACTATAACCTGTACAACTAAATTAAAAAAACAAATACAAATAGCATGGAACAGTCTTCACTGTGTGCCATGGTATATCTAATGCCTTGGAAATTCTTTTGTACACTTCTCCTGACTGATACCTTTTAACAATGAGATCCCTCTGATGCTTTGGAAGCTCTCTGCAGACCATGGCTTTTGCTGAAAGATGTGACTAAGAAAATGTCAGCAAAAGCCTACTAGAACAGCTAAACTTTATTTGGGTTTAACCAGAGGCACTTTAAATGATGGCAGGTGTGTACTGACTCCTTTTTAACATGAGTTTGAATGTGATTGCTTAATTCTGAACACAGCCACATCCTTAGTTATAAGAGGGTGTGCACACTTATGCAACCACAGTTGTACAGGTTATAGTTTACATTTAAAGGTGGAAAAAGTTCTGAAATGATTTATCTTGGTCTCATTTTTTTACATCACAGAAACCCGGCATTTTAACAGGGGTGTGTAGACTTTTTATATCCACTGTATAATGTTACAAAAGATTGCTATTTCAGATAAATGCTGTTCTTCTGAACTTTCTATTCATCAAAGAAACCTGAAAAAATTCTACTCAGCTGTTTTCAATATAATAATAATATAAAAATGTTTTTTGAGCAGCAAATCAGAATATTAGAATGATTTCTGAAGGATCACGTGACTGGAGTAATGATGCTAAAAATTCAGCTTTGAAGTCACATGAATAGATTGCATTTTAACATATATTCAAATAGAAAAGAGTTATTTTAAATAGTAAAAATGGATCAAATAAATGCAGCCTTGGTGAGCAGAAGAGACTAAAAATCTTACTGTTCAAAAACTTTTGACTGGTTGTGTATATACACAATTGTATATAACACACACAACAGTATGTCTGTATACTAATGTTTACTGGTGAGCCTGCAATCTAAATGAATGAGTCAAGATAATAAAAAGATGATACATGAATAATGCAACTTTTTTTTGGCCATGTTTGACTCAAAATGATCATACAAATGTTTTTTTTCTTTTAAAGTAAATTAAAAATGTTTGTGAGACTTAAATCGGTCTTAACTGTTGGCTAAAAATATTCTGTTAAAGAATTATCATTTCCAAATGTGACTGGGTCCAGTAGGACTTAAAATAAGATACAGTAAAATACTAGTATATTGGAGACAAGTTGGTTAGCAGAGCACCTAAAAGCACATTGTGATAACAAATGGACAGGAAAGCTCAAGATAACTCAATGTTATGTTTCCAAAGTAACCACTAATATTCCAAAAGAACATCAATAAATCAAGTTGTGTTTGCTGCTTAAGCACACTCACTACAAACAGAGCCTCGGACCAGCCGGCGCAGATGGGGTTTCTCAGGCAGGTAACGGTACTTGCATCCAAACACACTTAGGTTGGAGGTGTGATCCCCAAAGAAGCGCAGATGCCTGTACTTCTCCCCGCATCGATAACAAAAGTTAGTGTTGCACTGCATGCAGGTCATGTGATCACAGCCCTCCGTTCTCTGAATGTGGATCTGTTGAGATGGAGAAGAAAAAATTTGGCAATGAGTAATCAATTCACAATGATGCACCATCCAGCCATTTATTTTTTTTTCACTTTCTAGTCGGATTTGTGAGCTAGTGGGGCAGATTTTCTTGAATCTGGGACACCGACAGACATGTTCAATTAGTGAAAGCCTAGAGCTCACAAAATGATAATTTACAATGATTGCACTGCAATTATTCCATCAAATAATGCACTTCTCAGTATTATGGGCTGAGAAACTTGTTCACATAGGGAAGGTTCTCAACGGAAAGATCTTTGCTAAGCCCTCAGGTATTTGGCTCAGGTATGTGCACTATGCCAAACACTCCTGTTACGATGTATCCTCCAAAGCACCATGAATGCACATGTCTGGATGGAAAACAGCAACGCCTTGTAGAACTTGTTGATCTCTTGAAATTGTATCAGTGGAGAGAAAACGGTCTCGATGAAACTTTAATTCAGGATCACTTTGCCTAGACCCCAGTCTTATGACATCTTATGACTGGAATGCCGTGTTTCCGAACACCGTAATTAAAGTTAGACAGAAGGAAAGGAAAAGAAACACACACAATAAACACAATCCCTCTTCACTATCTCAGACGGGAACATTCCGTTTTTACAATGACCGACTCATTTTACATTGCATTTTATTTTTCCCCTGAAGGCTAGTAAAGTTTCTTGCACTTAAAACTGTGACAGATGAATTTTCCACCGCTCTCTGACTAAAATTAAGAAGGACAGTTTTTGCTACTGTACCTTTAAGACTTCAGTCAGACTGTACAGTATGGTTCTAATGACATTAGGAAACATAAAAAGTTGTATTCAAGTTGTATAAATAAACATTAGTAAAAGTATTAAATGAACATGAATTGATTAAAGATATTATATTATATATAACTCATTGTTAACAAACTGATCTTTATTGTAAAGATTACCAAGACTATTTGCAAATGACCTGCACTACCAATCAAACATTTGGGGTGAGTAAGAATTATTTATTTTTAAGGAAATTACTTTAATTCAGCAAGGATGTATTAAACTGATCAAAAACAACAGTAAGGACATTTATAATGTTACAAAAGATTTGAATTTCAGAGAAGAGACTGCTGAATTGTTGAAGAGAAGAAATTGGTCAATAAAGTTGTTTTTTTCTTTGCGCACAAAATGTATTCTCATAGCTTCATAAAATTAAGGTTGAACCACTGATGTCACATGGACTATTTTTACGATGTCCTTCCTTACTACGTTTTTGGGCCTTGAACGTGTCAGATTTCATCAAAAATATCTTAATTTATGTTCAGAACATGAACGAAGGTCTTATGGGTTTGGAACGACATGAGGGTGAGTAATTAATGACAGAAATTTCATTTTTGGGTGAACTATCCATTTAATATACTCATGCTTGTGATGTCAATACCATACCAAATGTGGTATTATGAACATTGGAGTACAGTACATACAGTAATAACTCTTCCATGTCAAAAAATGAATAAAAATCTAGTTCTCAGTATACGTACAGAGCATTTTTGTAGCGCATGTTCATTACCTTGCAGCGTGGACACTTCTGAGCGTTCCTCTGGCCACGTTCGATGACGCTGGCCCAGTGACGCAACAGCTTGTCTCCTTTCCTGTAGTCTCGACACTTCAGGCCTTCATGCCAGGGTGCGTGGCATTTAAAACACCAGACAAACTGGCACTTTGTGCACTGAATCTGTGAGGAATATTTGAAGAGAGAGACAGTTCGCTTACTCAAGAAAGCCTTTTGGCAAACAAAGTCACTCTGATTCACAGTTTAGCCACATAATTCCATATTGTAACTACAGAATGGACAACAAGAGAAAACCCAGACCTTATACTTATGTTCACTCTTGGTGGACGTCTCTTGGCCACGACCCTTCAAGGAGGTAAACAGGCTGCACTGGGGACACGGTTTCGTGCTGGAGTCCAGTCTGCTCAGCTCCAAGAAGTACTTGTATTTTGCCAGCTCTTCACTGGACAGGTGTGAAATCACCAAGCTCTCCTCCAAGAAACCACTGCACTCTGTGATGGGACACACCAAGTGTGCCCGACCCACGTGAATCTTAAAAAAACATGCAATCAGGCAAATACGTTAAAGACCGCAGAGTTAATGCAGTGGTAAACCTTTGCATGACTCTATATTCAGCTAAATATGTAATCCACCCTGCACAGTGACGTGTGGAGTGTGATTTAATGTTCTTGGAAATCATGGGTTTTAATCAGTGATTACAAGCGAGGACAGCGGCAGCAGGAAGTGCAAACGATCTGTGTACACAAGCAACTCAAATAGCTACTGTACAAGCAGCATTGTACCTGAGGTACTTCCAAGTCAACGATCAACGTCACCTTCTCAAACAATCACTGAAGCATGGTAATACGTGATTGGAGAGGGCTCAGCGGGTAGGAACGGACCCTAGGGGCTAGTTTGCACAGGCTGAATGCGGTATGATTTGTTGATAAATGGATCTGTGTTGAATGACCTTTCCCAGTCTCCTAGAGGGAGTTAAGGGATCTCATGGATCAGTGAGATCCATTTCATTGTCATTGTTCACATAACAGGGCTTTGGTGTAGCCCTACAGCTGTGGGACTATGACTATCGGCACCTCCCCTGTGAGAAGATTACTGTACGTCCTGCCTCTGGTCCCCCACCCATCTTCCTTCGCTCCCCCTCTGGGAACACAGGATTACTGAGCATTTCCATTGCGAGAACTAATCTACTCTGCGCCCTCCTACTTTTATAGCATTTAAGGGACATTATCTGAGATGAAAAAAAAAGAAACTGGTCAAGAGACTTCTGCAAAATCAGGCAAGTCTTAGGTAGTTACAAATCAGCTGGAATAAAATCTGCCATGACATCTGGAAGCAATGCATTCAGGACCAAAATAGACCAGACTGGATTCTGTCTGTCACTGCATGATGTGAGCACCAGGAAAGGGTGATAACAATTACCTCCCACAGTTACTACCACTATCACAGCGTCCATCCCTAAAATATGGCAATGGTTTGATAACAATAACCCCAATTCTGAGTTAGGGATAATACTGTAAGAGTGTCACAGAATAAGAGTTACTTTTAGCGATGAGTCACAACAATACAGCAGCTGACTAGTCATTTAGTCAGCTAGATTTCTTTGATATTTTTTAGGGGTGGTGCCAGCATGCTTTGCTTAAGCTGCAAGTCATTTTGCATGGTAAAACTTTCTCAGAAAAGTTATGTCCCCTTCACAGCTCCACCGCTAAGCTTATACACATTCAGAGACATTTTTTTTTTTGAGCATCTTGCCACAAGCATTGTATTATTTAGACATTTTCCAATGCACTTTGTCGAGCTGTGTTTGAATACATAAATGCATCTTTAAACAAAATGAGAAACACATTAAGGCAAGTTGAACCTGAAACTAGCTTAATTATACAGTTATACAGTTTCTATAAAGTTGATGTGAAATGGAAATTTTGTAAATGCACCTTATTGATCTTACTGTAAATGATTCATCCATGCATACGGTTAAATAATAATAATAAAAAAACTTCTGATCCTGTAATTTATTATTAAAACATCCTAATTCAATCTTTTGGTGAAATGATAAATTTCTCTCTGGTGACATATGCCGGACTTATCCAACTCATTTTTTTTTGTCAATAATAGTGACTTTAAAACCAATTAATCTACTAGCACACAAATTTCGGGTTAAATGGATACATTTACACACAAGAAGAATAATTTTGAGATTTTTTTTTCCCAAAAGAATGAGAAAATCACCTAAGTGAGAACAATAAAATAAGTCAAGGTGCATACTTATGCACTATTATTATTCATTTTGTAGTTACTCGCACTAAAAATTCCAACAAATGCAGTTAAAAAATACTTATCCAAAGCACTTATCCGAAAAAAGTGTGGAATGTCAGACACTTCATAGCCTATTATAGCCTATTAGACTTCTATGGTGGAGTCTTTTAAACCTCATGCACTAGATGGTTGAGTATATAGTGCATAGTGTAAGTACATCATTTGGGACACAGCTTTAGTTTACCTAACTTCTGCTGGAACAGGCTTGTACTAGTTTGGGGACGCTGCTGGAGTCATTTTTAAATGATGCACCTGACTAATGCGAAAGACGGCTTTGGTAAACAGCACTAACAATGCTCATGTTGAGAGAAGGGCTCTCGTGGCTGATTGTGTGGTGTCTTGTGAGATTCTGAGAGCCCGGTGTGCTTGGAGTTTACTTTGGGATCCTAATGAGATCTGGCACTCCCATGAGAGCCCTTACCTGAGTACGTGGCACCAACTGGTGACAGCAGTGCTAGCACTCCCCCAGGGCCACCCACCGGTTCTTTTTACACCTGTCAGCCTGCTGCTAATGGGCCTACCATACAGCTAGCACAATAACAGCACTCAGCACCCACCGCAGGCGTGAACAATCCTCTCAGTATGGATGGAGAGTCTGATTTTCAGCCTGCCATGTCACACGCTGGCCTCCTGTATTAACTTTGACATGTTTTCTGATTGACCAGCACCACCTCTTGAGGTGGGCTATCTTCTTGGGGAGATATCTTTTTGATGGTGTGAAACAGAGTGCAGAACTCACTCTTTGAGGCCGGCCACATGCCTGTTATGAATAAATCAGATTACAGTAAAGATTCAAGACAACAACCAAATTGCTGTGGGAAAAGTGCAGAACAGACATGAAAATTTATTAGTGGCACTCATCTTTCACATCTAGTTTCTAATATTAGCACTAACCAAGTGCAGATTAAGAGGAGTCCTATCCTTAGATGACTTTTAAGAAAACTATGCTGCATACGCAACACATAAACCACATGAGAAACTGTGAGAAAGCTGATTGGCGAGTGGCTGGTCACACACACCTCAGGGTGTAAACTGCATGTCAGTATAGCATCCATAAAAAAGTAATCAAACATTTTCTATTTTCTCAGCAGATTTCCTGCATCACCTCATCTCAGCACTGCATCACATATTTTAATCTAAGGCCTCATACATCTCAATTCCAGTAGGTTGTAAGTAATATTCAGTCTAGCAGAAACTGTATACATTCATACATTTAAACGGATCGGTTATTCTGCAAGTCTACAAAAGGTCAGTGAAACCAACTATACGAATCTTCTACCAAACCTTCACACAATCTAATTCCATTGCAAAATATCAAATCTACTGAGGCATATATTTTACATCAAAGCAAAAATGTAAATGCAGATGACAGACATTTCCAAAATTTTTAGGCACTGCTTAAAAACTGTGCCTTTTAAATGCTGCTTTTACAAAGCCAAAGCAGACATACCTGTCAATGTTCCCATCAACAGAGTCTTTTACCAAATCCTTTAGTAAAATACAAAATACTATGTTCCAAAACTTGGGTACAGGTTTATGAAAACCAACTGTCACTGCTTCAGCCATTTTCTGCCATTTAAAGTTTTTGACTATCCTGTGCATCAAGGTTGGGCAACATTCAGAATTTAGGAATTGTGTCACTTTCAGTTTATGAGCTGGAATTCATAGACGTTCAACAGTCAAACTAAAGGAATTTCATTACTCCAACAGAAGAAACAAATGTTGCAACCTCCATAAATAAAACAAATATTTAATTTGGACTCATACTCATTTAAATTCATTAAAATTATTACCATGCAGCACAACTATGCTGTTTAGATAACTTTATACTTTTTGAATTAAAGTATTTATTATACTAAATAAACACACAACATATATGTAACCCTGGATCACAAAACCAGTCATAAGGGTCAATTTTTCGAAATTGAGATTTATACATCATCTGAAAGCTGACTAAATAAGCTTTCCATTGATGTACGGTTTGTTAGGATAGGACAATATTTGGCCGAGATACAACTATTTGAAAATCTGGAATCTGAGGGTGCAAAATGTCAAAATACTGAGAAAATCGCCTTTAAATTTGTTTAAATGAAATTCTTAGCAATGCATATTACTAATTAAAAATGAAGTTTTGATATATTTACGGTAGGAAATTTACAAAATATCTTCATGGAACATGATCTTTACTTAATATCTTAATGATTTTTGGCATAAAAGAAAATTCGATAATTTTGACCCATACAATGTATTTTTGGCTACTGCTACAAATATACCCGTGCAACATAAGACTGGTTTTGTGGTCCAGGATCACATATAAGCATTATATGCGTATACAGAAATTGCTATCATTGCCATTTTAATCTAACATCTAATGTTTCTAGAAATTTGGAATGTGTAAACCTATATGTCTGAATGACTAGTCTGTCTTAAGGAAAACCTGAATAATTAGGATGATTAGGGTCCAATAGTCACTGTGTTTTCTAGAAAGGCATTCACAGACTGCATGCTTGGGTTCAAAAACAGCTGGACAGTGCACAACAAATTGGAACAGAATGCAGGGATTTTGGATCTCACATTTAAAAAAAAAAAATACAGAACCATTTTTAACTTGATACGTTCATGATGTTGAAAACAAGCTTTGCTTTTTTACTTAGAGCAACAATCAAAAATAGCAGACTGAAGAAGTCACAGTTTATGCATAATAATGGAAACATTACTTGGAGCAGTCGTTTTGAGGTCTGACAGTAATTTATTGTTGAAGGCTATGTAATTGTTACAAAAGCAGTGTTTTGATGGCTGTGGCAGTGCTGCTTTAAAGGGTATGAATTTAAAAAGACACAAACTCTCAGAAATAGTTTACCGAGCCAAACGCTGTCAGCACACTAGACAGCTTTGAGAAGTTGTCTCTTTATTCATCTCCTTTGAAACAACGCTGCTAAAAATATTGACTACAAAAATCTAAATAAATTTGTAGACCTCAGAAATTACTTCTTGGTTGAAATACACCATATGTTGTTGGTGGCTTACTTGATGATTACTTGTTTATAGGCCAATTTATCATACAACATGGATGTGTTTTTAATAATAAATTATATATTAAAGATTAGTCCTGTTGATTTAATTCTGATTTCAATTTTGAATGGCACAACAATTAATACACACCATTCATTTCAAAAGCACTAAAAAATAGTCACATTATGAGACTGATGCCACCATATTTATATTTGTTAATCCTGAGATGGCATTATAGTGACATGCTGTATATTACGACCGTCCAAGTATCTTTAAACATAATAAGTAAACCACTAATGAACCCAGTACAAGCCAGCATTCTGAAACATTACTCCTACGAATGAACCAAATGCCATAGGCACCTGACATTTAGACCGGCCGCCCCATTTGCCAAACCCAACACAAAGGGCTGAAATGAGAAACAGTGGCTCGGTGAAGTTAAATATTAGCTATTTAAATGAGTCTTTTGTAGTGCAAACCTCTTGCCATTTCTCTTCAGTAAAAGTGCACATTAATTGATCGCCCTTTCCTTTCATCTGCTTACAAACCATATTCACAGCATTCATTTGATCTCATATATTCTTATTATCTAAATTGCTTTTGAAATCATGCACCGCACAGGCCAAAAAATGACTGCAGTGAAAGCAGGATTGTTGAATGTCACCTTTAAAAAGTAGAAAAGTGTGCAAATGATAATTCCAATCATATAACAAAAGGGAAAACTTAACTCATAAACTCCGGCGTTAAAGGAATAGTTCGCGCAAAAATGAAAGATGATATTTTGATGAAAGCTGCAACAGTCCATAAAATTAAAGTCGACAGGGTTCAAAACAAGACAATGAGGGCGGCATGAGGGTGAGTAAATGATGACAGAAATCTCTTTTTGGGTAGACTATTCCTTTACATTAAATCATTTCCAAAATAAAACCATAAATAGTCATAGATTGCACTGAAGCTTTCAAGCAACCGGAACCAGAAACGAAGTACTTCTGCATTACGCCACCTTGTTATGATGCTGTACACAGCTGTAAAGCTGTCATTGGATACGATTCAAACAGACAGGTTTTACAGGTAATCAGCTTTTTACAGTACATCCATGAATAGCAAAACACACGCTGCAATAATGGGAGGAGTGGCGATATATCTGCAAGCGGCTATATAAACAAAATTCTTTTTGGCAGCATCATCATCATAATTGTGCACTCCAGAACACAGTCGACAAAAAAGGTCTAGGCTTGCAGCTAAACAGGCTAAGTGAGCTTACCAAACGCTGGTGACTGCTTGGGCATGAATAAGACAAAACCAGATCAATACCTTTGGCCTCAAAAGACAGCTATCATTACCACATCAACCTCTGCTTGACCCCCGAGATCATTCACGGGGGCAATAAATCTGATTTGAGAGTTACTTGATTACGACCACAAGATCCCTCCAGAAGGGCAAATTGTTTCTATGTTGCCTGCAAACCGTGCACAGACCTTCCAGCCAACAGTCATGTAATGTAATTAGGGCACAGAGAGGCTGAGCTCAGTGATTAAGCAATCAATTACAGCACAAGTTCTTCCTCCCCTTGCCAGCGACATGACTCACTGCCACTGGGTAGAAAAAAAAAACTTCCTCTTTCTAAGAACCTGATTTTACAGTATTTTATCCAAACTAGGTATATGAAAAACTAAATATTTTTAGCTTAGGGTTACATGAAGGTCTTAAAAAAAAGTTCACACAAAAGTGAAAATTCTGTAATCATTTAGTCACCCTCATGTTGTCGTTTTTTTTTAAATTAGGTCCATACAGTGAAAGTCAACTCTAAAATTTAAAGTTTTAAAGATTATTGCTGTATGTTTTACAAGAGCTACAATTACAAAATTTCACATTTAATTCAATGTGTTAATTATCATTTCTTTGAAACTGTTTGTGGAATTTACTAGCAATTTCTGACTGAAACTGTGTCAAAGTAAATCCTACTTTCAGTGAATGAGGTCAAATGTTTGGACCACAGCATTCTTCGGAATATCTTCTTTTGTGTTGCACAGAAGATAGAAAGCCATACAGGTTGGAAATGAAATTAGGTTGAGTAAATGATTGCAGAATTTTCATTTTTTGGGTGATCTGTCCATTTACAACTTGAGGTTCACCTGACATAATAGGATGCATTTCTTAGGCCACCATTTCAACGTCTGCAATCTTCAGCTACAACTGCCACAATTCTAGTCACACAAGTGGAGATACAGAAGACAGCTTAAGGGGTCCTTTACATGAGGCATGTTCTTCTGTTTAAAAACAGCTAGATAGAGTGCAGTCCAGTGGGTCTTGAGAAGTTTAGAAGTTGAACAATTTTAAACTTGATATGCTGTCTCAAAACCCCCCAAAATATCAACAGCCAATCTAAATTTATTGATACTTTATGGGATTAACTTAAAAGGTACAACTTTTCCAAGAGGTTTTCACCCTGCAAAATGTCTAGCTAAAGTACCGCATGCAAACTGAAGCACCATTAAAAATGTCAAAATAAAAATGGCTGAACGACTACTGCCTAATCAAATTTGTTTAAATATACAAATAAGTTCCATTTTTTAAAAAGTTTAACCAAAGCCCTGACAAAAATCGTTTTAACAGATGCTAGTGTATCACATATCTTTCTGAGGAACTCAGAAACGGTCATGCTTTTTTATATCACACAGACATGACTGTATTGAGTTACACAATAAGGGCCTCTGCTCTGCGGGAAAGGGAGTACTAAAATGACTAAAACTAACATTTCAAAGTCTATGATGATGACCACATGGGCCAGACTATGCAACACAGGAAATGCATCACTTCTCCAAAGCAGGACAGGACAGGCTGAGAACGTTTTCAGAAACACAATGGAGAACTTCTCCATTAACAAACAAAAACATGCTATAATTAGAAGACAAACAATTAAGAAAAGGCTGACTGACAGGTGATCTTCCAACAAAACATGCTTGTTGAAGCACCTTGGAAAGACCATATACATGATAATCATTCAGTATCACAGTACCATCACTATACCAGGGTATAAAGACAGAAAAGCGCATAAAGATGGGTGGATGTGCTTGCACATAGAGGCATATTAGGTTTGCATCAGTCCACTTTAAAGGTGGTTGCAGACACAAACAAAGGAACATCCCTGAAAACAAGATTTTATTCAATGCTGAAAAGAAAGGAAAACTGAGATGGTATGGATACCTGTGAGATGATGTATCTTTTCAGACATTCTTCACAAACTGCATTTTTGCAACAGTGTAGCGGTATGGTTTGTTTGTCATCAAGACAAATAGGACATGTTAACACAACAGATAAACTGTTGTCAGTATTATAAGAGCTGTTTAATCCAGACAGCATCAGGTCGGAGACTGTATAGGGCTCTGGATAGTGATCATGGTCCAATTCTGAATTTGGCAAGTCGGTGGGAGGTAAAACCAGCACATCTGATGATGATGATGATAATGATGTAGTTTCATGATCAGATGTTGTTTTCTCAACAGGTATCCTATAATTATCATTGGCAATACAGTATACAGTGCAGTAAACATGCTCTTTTGATTGGCTGGGATCTTCACCACTCTTTAAATCAATATTATAATCAATATGATGATTCCCTTCAGGATCTCCCAATCCTGAGTTGCTCTCCATGTTTTGTTGGAGACTTTTTGTGCTACATTGCATCCTTTCATCATCCTTTTCATAATCCAAGTCGTTTAGTGTGATGTCAAATCCTACTTTCTCCAGGTCTTTGGGATCTTCTGGATCTCTGATAGTGGAACCAAAATTCCTTCTTAAAATGTCCACTGCTCTTATGTTTTCCCTCTCGTTATTTTCTTTATTATTGCCTCCTGGCTCATGTTTGTGTTTATGAAATTCCAAAACATCCTTCGATGATAATGATGATGATGATGGCACCTTCGCGTCGCTGCTGCGGACACGCCAGCCGAAATCTGTGCTTCGTGTCCCGGTGGATACATGGACAGATTCCCCGTCGCGTCCTGTATAACCAGGCATATTTTGAGCGGTGACATTCACACGCACGGAAGACTCATCTTCCATTCCCGAGCGGTCAACTTTCCATTTGTGCGAAAACACAGTACGCTTTCAAACTCACAAACTAAACACAGAGCGAGTAACTATTACATCACTTCCGGGTCCGAAATCGCGAATCCTACTACGGCGAAGCCTCTGCTCATGAATATTAATTAAGCCACGTTGACGTTACGTGGAAACGTTCCAATGGCACAAGGCTAACTTATGAATATCAGTTAGGCGGCTTTGACGTTATGTCGTTGCCTTCCAATGGCAAAGACTTTGTATGAATATTAATAGCATCCTTCAGCGTAGTAGGATTAATAAATTCACAGCCGGGCGTTATTCAACTTTCGTTCAGGCTCTGTAGCTGAAAACTAGTACTGTTTATAACCTTTTAAATACGTTGCGCATCTAATTATAATAATTACAATCATTAGAATGGCCCATAATACAAATAGTAGCAGACTTTTTTTTTTTGTAATTAAATGTCAGTCATATTATAGCCAATGAACATAACAGTATTCATTCCAAAATATTAAACAGAAAAATATTGACGATAAACTACAATATGTAAAATATGAGAATATACAATAAAATTGTTTGATACAAAAATAAAATAACAAATAGTAGCAGACTACAGCATACTGTTGCAGAAAAAAAAATCTACGTTTCTCTTTTTATTGGCGTTTTTTTTTTACTATAAACATAACTGAACATGACATAAACATCAATAAGATTTTAAAAACTTCGAAAACCGTATAGAACTCTTCTTGATTTCATTACCACTGAAAATTATTTATTATTATATATCTTACAGTAGGCTATAATTTTGTAATGATTGAGTTTCAAATATGTACACATATTTGGTAATCCTGCCCTTTCCTACCCGGTCAATCTTATCTTGATTAATTTAATGTGTATAGACACTAGAGGGTGGTAGAGTGCAAGAATTAGATTGGTTCTGCTTCAGAGGCTAAGAATGTTAGAAAAAGAACGACATAAGCAAATGCTGAGTGTGATGTTTCTTTGGAAGAGTAAAAGGTAAATTAACCCAGGTCACTTGGGCACGTTGTACAAACTGAATCAACATTCTGCCCCACCTTGTTGATCTCCTTTAGTATAAAGAGGCCCCAGGGTCCCGATGATATTTGTACATTCAAAGCATCTTTAAGCCTTGTAAGGTCAGAAATGAAAGCTTTACAATTTATCTACAAACAACAGGGAAATGAAAAATATTTGCCATTGCTAAAGATATTAATAATATAATAAAGCCTACGTGTAGCATATGTAGCATGTTAAGAACTTCACATTTTATTTACTGATATACATTAGTAAACAGTGCATCTTTTTGCTTCGTATTATGTAAGTACATCTAAACACAAGTTGGCTATTCTTTCCTTGAAATTGCACTGCCTCCCAAGATGGCTTTTTAAACTGAGCATGTTTCACAAATAGTCACTGTTGTGTGGCAAATTATAAAAGCATGACACAAACCCATCATTAATTGATAAATCAAAATCACAGATATTAGTCATGCTTAAACATCCATCTGTTAGGGGGCTAATTTTAAAAATTCTAAGGAGTGACCATCTGTTATTTGTGATGAACCAAAGAGGGGTCACAATGTCACAGAACGCATTCAAGCACGCATCACACATTCAAAGCAACCAAATCCTGTGCTATGCGGAGGCTCATTTGAGTTGTAGAAGCCTCCCAGCCTCTGCCTTCAGACATCTTTATTCATATTTTCTGGCATTTTTAGAGCCTAAGTGGATACAAAAGGTTGGATACAAAGATTAAAGAAGATTTTCCCTGTGAAAAACTCTTTAGCTTGATGCCAAGAGTTTCTGGGTGGTTTCCAGGGTGTTGCTATGTAGTTGCTAAGGTGTTTTTATTTTAGCATGATGCTTTATAGTTGCTAGTGTGTTCTTGATTGTTTTTTAGGTCCCTCTTTCAAAATGTGTTTTTCTTTTTTTTGCTTAATTTATCATCTGGAGGGCTAAAATCTATGGTGGCCCAGAAGTGCACAACACAACGAAATGCATAGCGCTAATTTTGTTGTGTTGCAACTTGTTTCTGTTGTGTTGCGGCTTGTTTCCATTGTGTTGTGCTAATTTTGTTGAGTTGCGGCTTGTTTCCGTTGTTGCGACTTGTTTCCATTGTTTTGTGCTTATTTTGTTGTGTTGTGGCTTGTTTCCATTGTGTTCTGCTAATTTTGGTGTGTTGCGGCTTGTTTCCGTTGTGTTATGCTAATTTCGCTGTGTTGCGACTTGTTTCTGTTGTGTTGTGGCTTGTTTCTGTTATGTGTTGTGGTGATTTCATTGTGTTGCGTCTTGTTTCAGTTGTGTTGTGCTAATTTCATTGTGTTGCGACTTGTTTCCGTTGTGTTGTGGCTTGTTTCTGTTATGTGTTGTAGTAATTTAATTGTGTTGTGGGCGGCTTGTTTCCATTGTGTTGTGCTAATTTCGTTGTGTTGTGGCTTGTTTATGTTGTTTTGTACTAATTTTGTTGTGTTGCGACTTGTTTCCGTTGTGTTGCGCTAATTTCGTTGTGTTGTGGAGATTTCATTGTTGTGCACTACTGGGCCATGTAAAAAAAATCAGCATCAGATCAATAGTAAAAATAGCACACTTCTTAACAAGCTGCATAATTTTAGGAATGATTCAAATCCGTAGCTTGCAGGAATCATCACAGAGCTACTCCCAACTAATAGTTATTATAATAGCCTAATTAAAATGACACTAACTGGAAAAAAATGTAAATTAATTAATTTTTTTTTTAGAGCTCTAGGGACGGAATTCGCAGGAAAATACAGACATACCCCATTCGCCTATGCGTGTCACGTGACACATGAAGTCGTGAAGCTGAAAGTTTGTTGTCACAAAGAACGAGAAAAACTGGATAGAAAGCATGGATAAACCATTAAAATGGCAAACCTCCCGGGAATAACCGGTTGTCTAAACAACGCTTTTTTAAATGTCCATCCGTTTTGATAAGATATCAAACCACGAGCAGAGCTCAAATAAAAGACGCAAGATGCAGTTTTATTTATAACTGCTAGAGGGACAAACCTATATTGTAGCTTTAATAATCAAATTATAAGGGGTTGTTCTTGAAAACATCAGAAACTTTGCACTGAGAAGCCAACAATTAAATGATTCAGTCCCGTGGTAAGTCATTACATTTTGTACAGTGTTCCCATTAATGCTGTAGATAAAATATTATGCATCATAATAATGATTCAACTACTTATGGGGTCTATGGCACAGAGCCCAGACTCAGTGTTTGATGGACAGGGCTGAAACGATAAGGTAATGGGAGGGAATGCTTATCCCATCAAAAAGAGCGGAGAACAGCTTCAGTGTCAGCAGCGTTCTGTAGCAAAATCTGGTCTTTCATGCCTATATATCACCTCCCTCCACAGCACAACCCCTCTGTGCTCCTTAAAACACCCTACAGTCTTTGTACAGAATGAAACCTGGAGATAGGATGCTAGTTTTATACCTCTAAAATATTGAAGCAAAATTGACCTCCATTTTGCACGGTGGATTTTCCACACATCATCTAGAGCTGTAAACGTTGTGGGGCTTTACAGATTATGACGTGACCTCCATGTGGAGCTCAAAGTGCAGTGCACATACAGTATCTCAGTAGTTTCAATTGATCCCCCCCCCCCTTAACGCTTACTTTAGACAGGGTATCTCCTGAAGAGGGAACAAAGTGTTATTGAGGTAACTGAGGTACAAAAGGTATCTGCATGACTGATTAGATGTGTGTGCATGTGATCTTTAATCATTTGCTTTCCACTGGGCAGTTGCACAGCACATGACTGTAAAACAAACAAATGCCTTCAGCGTTGATGAAAGAACAAAAGGCAGTGTGCAGCTGGAACATGTGATGCTGAAGCATGTCGCTACTGCTGTGAGGGAAATTCAGGGCTTGCAGCGTATGATTGACAGCGGTTTCTTTTTAAGTGGAATACAGTCATCAGTGACAATGTCAAAGCTACAGTCTGTTGCTAGGCACAGTCGCTATGTGCTGTATGACATGTTACTATACTTAGAAATGACATAATAATGTAAAGAAGTGAAGTAACAGAGAGGAGAAGCAAAATAAAGAGTCATTGACACAGTCTGGTTTTATTTACAGTCATTCTTTAAAAGTAACAGAAATAGAAAAGGCCTATCTATTCAAAACTCAGCACTAAACCCAATAAAAACAACCTGGAAAGCTGCTTAAAGCATCTACCATGAGTGTCATTTGTTTTAGAATATCATCATTTACCATTTAATTAACGAGAATGGTTAAGCTACTCTTACAGTGTATTGTCAAATAAAAGCTATATTTGTGATTTCGTTCGGACCATGTTGTACACTTCACAAGAATTTCAACTAATTTCTAAATCTATATTTTTTATTTACAGTTTTGGTTAGAGCATTGTCATGGTGATATCATATACACTCCTGGGTAGAAGCGTCATGCAAGATTTCCTGAACTTGAAGGGTATTCATTTTCATTCAGGCTTCTTTCAGCTCGTAATTACTGTATGATAGTCAAATTTGACATTTAACACTGTCAAGTCTTGTTTTACAAGTATTAATGCAGGGTAAATCTCACGTAAGCTTAGACTGTGCCTTGCAAGTATATTGAGAACAAGAACATGTTTTTTTTTTTTTGCTTTAACTTCGCCCTGTTTATTTAATATGATAAAGTGTAATCAAGCACCATGTTGAATCTAGATGCATTTACAAATGTCTTGAAAGTCACTTGCACAGCAGCCACACTGATATAAGTCTCGCTCATCTGGAATCTGCTAATTTTTTGAGTAGCTGAAGCAATCAAAAACCTTCAAACAACAGCAATTACATAGGCAAATCCCTTGTCACAAGTCACATTTCACCCCAAAAATAATAATACAATATTATGACCATATAGTTAAGGTGTTCCATTCTTATGTATAGCCTATTTTTAGGACAATTAAGATTTTCAAGGCATGTAAGTAATTTACAAATAAAATCAATTAATCCTTTTTTAAGGCCATTAAGGTCCCCTTATTTTATGATTAATTATGTATAAGACATTTAAGATATTTTGTAACATTATTGCTATAACATTTCCTGCTGTTTCTTTCTCATTATCATTTTTTTTTAATTCCCAATATTCTTGATGGTCATTCTCATTGGACTAACATTACTGTAATATTATACATTTTATATTATTTTTACATTACTGTAATGAGATTTTCGTGCATTAAAGTATTCTATTAAATAATATAATTTAAGATAAATTACATAATAAATCCCAATTATTAATATAAATAAAGAAAAAAAATACAAAACAAAAGTCTTATTTTTCATAAAACAAAATATATAAAAGCTATATTTTTTTGACTTTGGGGATGAAATATAACCTCAAATATGTTCTTGAAAGGTTCTGTGAGACATACCCATACAGCTTTCCTTTTCTAGTGCCATCATTCTTATTAATTGCATTACCCATACAAACATCTATCACTCCATATTGAGTCGGATGCAGAAAGATTGCAGCAAAGGACTGCAGGGAATTATTTGCCAGTGAAGTCTGGAGAGTGGTGCGGCTAAAATATCTTTATTAATTATCAAAGCCACTTAGCTTTGCCAGTGCAGTTCACAAGGGGTTTGATTAAACACAGCTCAGTCAGACCCTCTGTTTATGTACAGCCGTTCTGGGTGAGAGCAGATTGCCATTTATTGGAATGTTAACAGGATGTCATTTTAGGCACTTTCTCTCGGAAAATTCCACACCAAACCGCAGATATACGTCAACTCCACACAGTTACTAGAAACAGTTTCAGGGAAAAGATAATATACAGTGGAGAAATACATATTTCATCATCCATTATCTGTTGAGGAAGGGGAAAATGCGTTATTCAGCTGCGTTTGGCATGGTAGTGTGACCAAAATGAAGACATTTCATGCTTTCACGTATCATCCAAGGGCTACAATATGCGCGGTATTTTAGGCGATTGAAAGTGCAGCATTAAAAGAAACTCTTTGTTGATATTCTTTCAGGAGGCAGGTTACAAATGAAGCCATACAGCACAGCTAAATCAAGGGGGAACACCTGAATAGCTTCAGCTTTTTGCGCAATTCTAACCTGTTGGGGAACAATTGCGTTGGGAAATCATTTAGAGACTTGTTATTCTTGGGTTCCTGTTACTACACAAAACAAAGCGTTCTAACCCGATTAGACTCTTCCACACACCTCCTTGCACATCACATCACTAGAAATACTGCATCTCTATCCCTACCCCCCTCAGTATGTACAAGAATATCGAAAAGAAAGGCCCACTTACACAGCATAATAAATTATTAGTCTACTAGAAAAGAGTGAACACCGGCACACGTTAAAAAAGGCTTAAAATAGAAAGAAGTTACAATTGGATTTTCTATCCGTTATCTTGTTAACAAGACTCAACACCATCTTAAAAAACAACAATATACACAAGTAACCTTTTGGAGCGACCGTTACCCCTTCCAAGGTCAGCCTACTGTATGTCTAGCTGAAAGATATTAAATACGCAACAGATTTCGACACCTCATGCAAACAAATACGGTTGATCCCATGGTGACGTCGAACAGATAAAATCATGTTTTTTTTCGTTTAACTCCAAAAAATATGCATCTCTTAGCAGCTACTGATTTCTTTATTTGTTTTGTTTTGTTGTTGTTTTTTTCGTAACTGTTCTTGGCACTTTCAAGACAAGTACATCCAGGAGAAAGAAGAAAAACTACTTGGGTTGCAATTAAACACCAATGGTAATTCCAATGCTTAGAATGACCCTTTGTAAACACAACTGGAATAATGACTCTCCACTCCAGTCACCATTTGAAAGATTGTAGGACTAGATAACTAATATCGTACTGACTAGTTAATGAACATTCTTTAAGTATGGATGGTTTCCGTGAAAGTCAGTTGGAGACACTGGCACTATATCCACTCGGTCCATTGCACGATTCCAAGTCTTTCTTATTGCAGATCTGTCCGCTCAATCTGTTCCTCCGTTTTGCACTGCTAATGATGAGAGTCTGCTGAGGGGGTTCAGCCACACGAGGGCTCTCTCTCGCCTGACGCCAATGCTCTGGAGGAGGAAGGGCTGGGTGTTGACAAAGGAAATCCACTTGGAGTCTTTGAGGTTAAAGTGTCAGTTCTGTGTTCCTCCGCTAGTTCGTAAGACACTATCATGTTAAGACATTTACGTAGAAAGACAAGTCCAAACATCAGTTCGTCGTTTTGATTGGCTGATAAGGCATTTATCCTTTTACTTTGACCTGTGAGAGAAGAAAACAAGTGTTAAAGATTGATCCTGACAGTATAAACAAATAATAAATTACAGGGCATGCTTTTAAGACTGTTTGACTACTTGATTAAGCTCAGCTGGGTGAAACAAAGCGTATTTTTGTTTACAAAATATTTGAACACTTAACATTAAAAATGTATGAATGTCACTGCATTATCTAACAAAATATCAAACCAAATGGCATTCCTATTAAGAAAAGACAGCACATGCAGAGGTGTCATGCAACCTTGTCTTTTGAGAGACACCAGTGGCACTTTCAATTGTACAGTTTGCATTTGGGTGCAAAATGACACCCATCATAAATGATTTTTTAAAAAAATAAACCAGGGCAATTTGACAGCAAGTGATCATCATGCATTTATTTTAAGGGGCATGAGGTGTAGGACTCAACTAGACCAACCAGATTTAGACATAAGTAATCCAAACGACTCCAGTCCATCAATTAACATCTTGTGAAGCGAAAAGTGCCATTTTTGTAAAAACAAAACAAAACAAATTCATTATTCAGACGTTAACCGTTGCTTTTGGTTAAAATATGAGTCCTCTATCCATAATAATGCTCTCTTACATCAAAATAGTTTAGAACAATTTTTACTTGTAAATGGTTCTCGATCTGTCCATATTTCTCACCTGATTCAGATAAGACAACTTTTTCCAGTGTAGAAAGCAATATTATGGATAGAAGACTTGTTTCAAGTTTAAAATGTCTTAATTATGGATTTGTTTACTACAAACATGCAACTTTTTGCTTTACAAGATGTTAACTGATAGACTGGAGTGGTATGGATTACTTGTGGATTATTGTGATGTTTTTATCAGATGTTTGGACTCTCATTCTGACCGCACCCATTCACTGCTGAGAATCCATTGGTGAGGAAATGATGTAGTGCCCAATTTCTCTGATGAAAAATCTCACTCAGCCACATCTTGGATGGCCCGAGGGTGAGTAAATGTTCACCAAAGCAAAACATTTCACAAAAAGAAGTTGGTTTTAAATGATAAAACACTAGCTATTTAAGACTGGCTAATTCTGAAAAAACCTCTAGCGTACTTAGTTTGCAGATGACACCAACTGTGATACTTTGCATCTAATGCATTAAAATTCATACATTAAGTGTGATCTGTGCATTTAAGTCTCCAAATACTTTTTAGGCCGCTGTAGGCCCACGTGTGGGTTTTTTGCATTATGTTAGGAGGGCTTCTGAGTGATATCTATTCATTTCATTTCAGTTTTCTCATATCGTCTTGCCCTTCTAACTAATTATTAGCTGTGACCTTTTCCACTTTTCATTATTCTATTTTTCTCCACACTGAATCTCAAAATGCACTAAACAACATGCACACGGATGCTTTCACAGGAGCACGCGGAGAAAAACCTCCTCCCTGAAATATCAAAATATGCAATCTGCTTATGGATGGACCTACCATTCAAAGCACTCCAATGCATTATGGAAAAGTGAGAGTCTGACATTTACAAAAGCAAGAGACTCATGATGTGACAGAATGATTTAGTCAGCCGGCCATGTAATAAATACAAAACGCTGGCTGACAGTGAATATTCAGTGCATCTTCAACAAGACGCTTTCTCTGAATAAGACCAGGGGAGCAGCCGTGGGTACAGACGGGGTGCGGCTCTTTAAGAGAATAATTAATTTTCTCTGTAGTCTTTCTCTGGATTCTGTGTAATCCTCATTAATCCCAATTTTACAGCATCTGTTCCCACAAGACAAGGATGGAGTTGCATAAAGCATTGTTACTTGTCACTGATCTAAAAGTCCATGTAATTGCACCTTTCTGCTGTTTGCATTGGTGGCAGAGAATTCAAATGTGTATAAATACAGTTTCCACAAAAAAATTATGCAGCAAAACAGCTTTCAACATTGATAATAAGAAGAAATGTTTTCTGAGCAGCAAATAAGCATGTTAGAATGATTTCTGAAGGATCATGTGACACTGAAGACTGGAGTAATGATGCTGAAAATTCAGCTTTGCATCACAGGAATAAAACAAAAATCAGAAATAAATAAAAAACACAATTTAAAACACATTAAAATAGAAAAGTTCTTTTAAATTGTAATAGTATTTCACAATATTTCTGTTTTTACTGTATTTTTGATCAAATAAATGCAGCCTTGGTGAGTATAAGAGACTTTCATAAATATTAAAAAAGCAGTAACACTTTATTTTAAGGTATCTTTGTTACACGTTACATGTACTTACATGTACTTATAATAACAATAAATTATGCATAATTACATGCAAGTAACGCTAAACCAAACCCTAATCCTAACCCTAACCATACAGTAAGTACATGTAGTCAATATTAATCAGTACTTAACAGTATAATTACACTGTAACAAGGACACCTTAAAATAAAATGTAACCAAAAAAGCTTACAGATCCTAAACTTTTTGAATAGTAGTCTATGTATACTACATGTTACCCTGATTTTTCTGAATTATTTATTAACAAGAGATATCTTGGTGTCAATTCTCTAGGGATAGACTATTTGTCTGTATTATTGGTAAATCAACACAGTCCTTTGCTATTTGAATCCATATGGGGTATCCCTTGTGATCCCATTTCACTGGCAGGATTCCAGTAATTTTTTTTCCCCTATGTCTGGACTGTGGCACTGGGCAGCTCAGCTGTGTCCTTCCTTCCCTGGAGGATGGCGGGGAATGTTCCGGCTGATATTTTGCCGTTGGTGTCACTTGTGTGCCAGGACAGGTGACAGGCACATTTGGAACCCCGCCATATGTTTTCACATCAGTTGGGCTGATCTCACCCACAGGCCAAAAATGACTTTGGATGATGCCATAGGGTAAAGTACAGTTGAAGTTGTTTATTTTTATATATATGCATGTGTAACTCACTCACTCACTCACTAAGAAGCGCACGATGAAGAAACAGAGTCAAATGGGGTATTTAATGAAGAATCCAGGAGTAAATCCAACATACAGCTTCACAGAATCCAAAACAACAAGCAATAACCGACAAACTAGAACTCAACGGACAGGAACTAATATAGGGCAGATAATGATGGGCAGACAGGTGAACACAATGAAGGTGATTAACTAATAATAAGACAATGAAATAATGAGAACAGGAACAGAACCAAATATGGGCAAACAGGAAGGGAACACAGGGAGACGACAAAACATGAGTCCAACGGGATGCGACACATATATACAGTGCCTTGCAGAAGTATTCAAACCCCTTCATTTTTTTCACGTTTTATGTTGCAGCCTTATGTTAAACCGCTTTAAATTACTTTTTTTCTCACTTTTTTATCTACACTCCACACACCATAATGACAAAGCAAATAACAGGTGTTTAACATCTTTGCAAATTTATTAAACATAAAAAACTTAAATTTGATTCCATTGCATAAGTATTCAAACCCTTATCTTGGACAGTTGAAATTTAGCTCAGGAGCATTCATATTGCTTGCAGATGTTACTACACTTCGAATGAAGATAACCTGTGGCAAATTCAACTGAATGGGTATAATTTGGAATGGCACACACATCTTAATAAAAGGTCTAACAGCTGAAAATGCATATCAGAGCAAAAACCAAGCCCTGAGGTCAAA
>JAFVLL020033232.1:0-21081 GCA_021397915.2 Tor tambroides | reverse complement strand
TGACGTTGGCTTGAGACGTTGATTCGACGTTGGATTTTGGTTACTTTACAACACAACCTAAAAACAACACAATATCAACGTCAGCTGACGTCGGTCTTGGACGTCAAATTAACGTTGTCATTAGACGTTGGCTTGACATTGAATTTTGGTCACCTGACGTCGCGACGTAAATCTAACCTAATATTAACGTCATATGACGTTGTGTGCCTGCTGGGTAGTGTTTTATTGTTTTTATTTTGTAATTATTTATTTCATTTAACATTTTTAAAGGTTTAAATATCAACTTTAATCAGCTTAGGAACCTCCTGCAGTTCCTTCACAAACCCCAGTGTGAGAAGCCCTGACAGAATGAAAGGTTTAATGCACTTGTTAATAACAAAGAACAGAATACATTGTCTTTCTGTTTGCATATCAATATCATATCAATAAAAGATATCCAATTCAAATCTATATTATAAACTAGGTCAAAAGTAATCTAAAAGTAACCAACACTAATCAGATTATACCTAAAATCATTACATTACTAACTACATGTATTTTGTGATATACTACAATTTGTAAGTAGGCATTGGTTATAGAAAAGACAGGGTGGTCTTGATGGTGCAATAGTGTGGACAGCTGGAAAGTTGGAGTCGGCTACACATATCTGAAGTGATCCACTCAATCCCAGAACAGCACTAACCTGACACCCGTCCCATTGTACCTGTGTTTGTTTAACATTTCACACTTCTCTTGTCCTATTTAGAGTGGAGCAGAGCTGTATTTGAACCAGCCTGTCAATGTATCTGCTCTGGTCGAATCATCTGAAGTGTTATAATGCATGATGATTGAGGTCGGTATAGTTTATCAACAAACACTGACGTACGCATATGTGGATATCAACTTATAAGTGCAACTTGAGAGGTGCATATTATAAGCTATAACAGACTGAAGAGAGTAAATGAGTCACCAAAACAAGTTTATTCAAACATGTATTGCCATGTACATCAAAACAACTGGTTTGAGGTAGAAACAGTGTTCATGTATTCCACCCACATTTGATGAGCATTATTAATCTACACCTACCTAATTTCCTCTCTACATGTTGAGTGAATACATTGCACCTGAGAAGTCTGTTGGTAATTGCAGTATTGTTGGTTTTAGTATTACCAGCTCAATATGAGAAACACTGAATTATTGTGGCCAAAGTATCTGAACACTAAACCATTCTTATATGAAAAATGGTCTACTTAACCGTGTTTCCACAAGCAGCAACTGATTTCAACATTGATAATAAAATAATAAATGTTTGAGCACCAAATCATCATATTAGCATGATTTCTGAAGGATCATGAGACACTGAAGATTGCTGAAAATTCAGCTTTTATGTATTAAAATAGAAAACAGTTATTTTAAATTTTAATAATGTTTCAGGTAACAATACTGCTGTTTTTGATCAAATAAATGCAGCCTTGGTAAGCATAAGAAACTTTAAAAATCAACCCGAAACTTTTGAATGGTGGTGTATTTATATAATTCTAAATATAATTTTAAAATATATAATTTAATATATAAAATATATATTATATGTGAACAAATTATATCTAAAATCTATAATTTAGAATAATTATAATATAATTGTATGTCATTTTTTTTATGCAATTACATTAATACTTGTACAATTGCCCAAACACTTTTTGGATCCACTGTCCCAAGTGTCCAAGTTTCTCCAGTTTTATAATAAAACTATTTTATTGATATATAAAAAACTAATATTCCAAAATATAAACGTTATATAAAATCTTGAAAATAAAGTACATCTGTTTATAATATTGTTGTCGTGCATGAACTTTATCTCTCCCTCCGTCCCAATATCTCTTTTTCCCCTTCCACCCCTCCTCTCTCATGCATCTTCTTGGCCTCCACTTGTGCCTCCTGCTCTCTCCTCATCTCCTCTTTCTCTGTCTTCAGTAACCAAGGTCCCCCGAGGTAAGACAGGATCTCATCAGGCCCGGGGCGAAGCCGGGGCAGCGGGTTCAGCAGCTTTCTCAGCAAGGTGAGAACGAATGAGCTTAAAGAGTCAAACTGCGGGGGCACATCAATTTCAGCCTCAGTGTCTTGTGTCTCCTCTCTCTGTTGGATTCGGGTGAACCAGTCTCTGTACTTGCAGTAGGAAGGGTCATCAGAGGTGCTCTCCTCCCAGGGGAAGCAGCTCGTCAGCAGGCAGTATATGAGGATCCCCAATGCCCAAGTATCCAAACTGGGCTCCACTGATATCCAGATGTCCTCCGCTTCCTCTGCATCGGTGACTGTCTTGGCGCCCTCCACCTCGGGCACACAGAAAGGGGAGTTGTGCCACACAGCATGGACCTCGGTCCCCTGTGCTCGCGCCAGGCCAAAGTCGCCCAGTTTGACCCAGCGACAAGCTCGGTCACACAAGAAGATGTTCTCTGGCTTGATGTCACGGTGCACAAAGCCAAGAGAATGGAGATGAGAGACAGCACCACTCAACTGAGACATCACACGCTGTGCAGACTCCTCACTCACCCCCTCCTACAGAAAAAGAGAAAGAGATTGCTTTTTATATATACTGATTACATAATTATTATTTTATAATTATTAATGTATTATTATTGTTATCATTATTATTATTAATGTATTATTATTATTAACATTTCACATAATATTGTTGTAACATACATAAAATGTTATTTTATTATAATAATGATTATTATAATTAACATTACTTTTACATTATTACATTATTATTATTATTATATTGAATATTTGTTTATTTCCCTTTCTGGCCATTTCCTTTTTTTCCAATAATATTTCCATTGCTGTTTTATATTTTATTATTATTATTATTATGTAGAATAATTAGCCTATATAGTAATGTAATTCATTATATATTAATATAATATTTCCATTTTAAAATTAATCTTTTTATTGCAATTCTTATGTTTGTTTGTTTGTTTATTTATTAATTTATTTCACCTTATTCACTCTTTTTTCATTATTGTTATTGTTATTTGTTCAATTGTTGTTGTTATTTTCATTTTATTTTCCCTTATTTTCATTTATGTATGTATGTATGTATGTATATACGTATGCATTTTCCTTTCAATTTATTTGTTGTATGTATTGATGCTTTGGAAATATTATTTATTCTAATACAGCCCTGAAAGAATGGAAAGAGTGATGAGATGACAGAAGATCTGTGTGTTCTGTATTTAATCTGCTCTTCAGCGGTGCACTAAGTACTCCCATTAAACAGCATTAATGTATCAAGACTGATGATAGGAGCTGTTGTTTTTGGCAGGAGACTGGGAACAGGGAGTGAGGATATCAGACAACAAGTACGTGCCTGAATAATCAAAGATACATTGTTCCCTGGAAAGACGTCACTTCGAAAAAAGCTCCATTTGTCGTGCATGCAAGCGTCATCATAATTTTGGTTACAGCCCAGAGGGACAACCAGGACCATTGTCCTGGGCCCTGTAGAGGAAGAGCCACTATAAGGTTGTCTAATGGTCATCTAAATCTCTTCTGAACAACTTGAGGGTGGGTAAATGATGACAGAATGTAAATTTTTGTGAAACTGAAATCAGTCAAGTCTACTGTTTTACTGACCTCTGACACAATGACATCATACAGGTCGCCATAGAGACCAGCCTCCTGGGCAAAGACATAGTGAGAAGGAGTGGAGTAGAAGATGCCTAGAGCCCGCGTGAGAGAAGGGTGTGTGCAGTAGGAGACGGAGAGATTGTATTCCCGCAGGAAAGCTTGGAGAGTGGTGGAGCGGCGGGGGAAGAACTTCAGAGCCATTGGGGTTCCTGGAAGTTCAGAGATTGCTAAAGTAAGAAGTGCTTCGCTTTCACCAAATATACACTCTGTCTTGTTTGTCACAGTGCTATTAGTCTAGAGCTCAACATGAACCAAACAGGCGAGCACAAATCAACTGACCTCTCCTCTGATGCACCGCCAGCATCACCTTGCCGTACGAGCCCTCTCCCAGCTTTTTGATGAGCTTGAAGTGCTGTGATGTCACCAGTGATGTCATGGACTGAGCCGTGAGGTAGCACAGCTCGTCCAGTTCTTTAGGTGCGCTCTGACAACAAAACAACAGCAAAATTTTAATCATGCAATGACCATTTTCAATCAGTAGCCTGTGTGAAGCCTCCGCTTTTGTTTTATGTAATCTTTGTAAAAATTAAAGTTGACAATTATTAAAAATAAGCTGATATATATTTTCATGTTATATATATATATATATATTAGTGCTGTCAATCGATTAAAAAAAATTAATTAATCGCACATTTTTCTAAAATTAATTGCGATTAATTCCACCTAACATTAAAGTTTTTAAATATACTTTTATATTGCAATAATTTCACATTCAATCTTCAAATGTACAATGTACAAACAACAAAAACAGTATTTTTAATATTTCTTTAATGGCATCTTTTTTTATGATTGAAGGCCAGCATCACTGATATCAATACTACTGATGTCTCTATAAAATAGTTTTTTCCCCTGAATATTTAACCATTGACTGTAGCCATTCAGCGTTACAGTATAATTGAGAGCTATCAATTTTTACATTTATTAGACTTAACTTCTAATTTAAGTGAACTTAAAACAATCTTCACATGAACCTATTATAATAAATGACATATTTAGCTACCTGCGCCCTTTAGCAGAAATATATGGAAAATGAATAGTTACCAAACACTAAATTCTAAATTAAATGTAGATGAACCCCGTAAAGCTATAAAAGTTATTGATTTCCTCTTTCTTCTTTTGTTCTTGGATTAATAGACATCACAGCAGCTGGTTATTAGCTTATTTGCCTGCTATTGCTTTAAAAGCTGCTACTGCTGCGTGACGTGGATCTTGACATGCATCGTATTTTCTCACAACTCTTTACCTTTTCTGACTCACTTCAGGTCTTAAAGTCTCTACTAATGAGTGGACGAGTTGAATCGGGAGTGTTATATAAGGGAGAGAGTGCTGGGGTGCCTCAGGACAGTTTTTAAAACCATTCAGAGACATGTTCTTACATGTGACGCATATATAACATATTGCATGCATGCACGCAGTTTTAAGGCAGCTTTAATCGCCTTTTTGGTAACTTCATGCCTTAACTGACGGCATAACTAGGACATTGCATGCATGTAGTTTCTTTCGCTGTTTGATATGAAATGATACAGGCTACAGCGTGCGCCGGCACCTTTGTGCGTGTATTTGAAGAGCGCGCGCTACGAGCACAGTATCTTTTCCGCGCTCGTTTGACTCGCGCCTGGCACGGAGGCAAAGTTAGAGCGCGTCTGAAACGTCTCCCGTTTGATGTGGTCATAAAGACGTTCTGCATCTAAATAAACGCAATCCTTTTCAAGAAAAAAGAGACGGAGGCAGCAGTTGTGAATGGGGTGGCCAACCCAAGCCCCGCCCCTGCGTTAATTGCGTTAAATATTTTTAACGCGTTAATCTGAAAAAATTAATCGCATGCGTTAACGCGCTAATTTTGACACCACTAATATATATATATATATATGTGTGTGTGTGTGTGTGTGTATTGATATATATGTGTATATATATATATATAGATAGATGTATTGATATGTTTAAATACGTCTGTGTGTATATATGTATATATATCTCAACTTTATAACATACAGTATAAAAAATGGATATTCATTTATTAATATTATACATATACAGTATGTATACACACACATTTTATGCATACATTTTATTTATAAATTACATTTATTATACATTTTGTATATAAAATATAACATTTTTATTTACAAGAATGAATGTAACTTTCAGTCTCGTGCCAATAAACCAGAACAACAAAAAATAAATAAATAAATAAAAAGTTAAATAATAATCGTTAAAAAACAAAACAAAAAAACGTGCAAAATATATATATATATTTTTTTAAATCATTAGTGTTTTTAAAGATTAAGTTTCAGTGCATATTACATGACTGCAAAGGTACTCTAAATAGAAAATGTAAATTTGTAATTGAACAAGTACATTGAAATACCCAAGATTGACCTACTATGGTCTCTATAATATTAACAGATAACCAGTATGGTATATATTTTGTAGTAGTAATTGGCTGACTGTACATTATACCAGTTATTATGGTTGCTTACCAAATAAACGTGGGCATGAAATTAAAGAAAAGACAAATTGGTTGCTTGAGACAATGGTCTGTTAGACAAAAATCCATAAGTGTGCAATTAAATGGCATCCATGTATTCCAGAGAGCCGTGTAATAATAATAGCTGAACTTCCCATCTGTCAGTTCTTTCACCAGCCTTCACCTTTATGTCAGACAGAGAATGGTCAAACAATACCATAAGCCCATTAACACCTCGACGGCCCTGAAATAGCTTGGGTGTATATTACAAGTGTGTTTTACATAACAAAAAGCAAGCAGCTCATATTTACATTACACCCTATACATTTATAAGGGACATTTGTTGATTAAAGTTCCTAGAAGTTTGCGTCACACCAGGCCTATGTGCGTCTGTGTTCGTGTTTTTACTGTGTCAGTCTGTAACCTTCACTAACACCATGCGCTTCCAGAATCATCAAAGAACATGTAATTGTGGTATTCAGTTACGACTTTATAAGTCTGTGATGTAGGCCTGGTGGAGCGGTTGTATGAGTGCGTTGCTAGGCACTGAGAGCAGCCTTTATCTTATTGATAGACGTCTCTGGCAGTGGCCTTTGATAAGGTGCCAGGACTAGTGAACGTGCAGGCTCTAGCTTGTTACATTTTCCATGTAACCTTCATGTCTGCAATGTACAGTAAGACTAAAGTTGATTTTAAAACTGAATTTTAAGAATATCCTCTGTGTTTTGCTGTTAGGCATTACAAACTTTTTTTGATGTTACCCATTCGACCCCTTGTAAATAGTTTTTGAAACCATATCACAATTTTCTAGCACTGATTAACCATTCAGAATATTGAAATACAAAAGTATTGTAAATCTTTTTGTAAATCTATCTATCTATCTATCTAGCTATCTAGCTATCTAAAATCTATCTGATTTTAGTCTCTTAAGCTCACCAGTAATACTGTGAAATATTATTACAATTTTACATAAAATAACTGTTTTCTATTTGAATTTTATAATGTATTTTATTCCTTTGATTCAAAGCTGAATTTCTAACAGCCATTTCTCCAGTCTTCAATTTCACATAATTGTTTAGAAATTATTATAAACAGATTTGGTGCTCAGTTATTATCAGTTATTACTGATGGTCAATTAATAATAATGGTTCTTACTCTTTTTTTATTATTATTATTTTCTTAGGATTCTTTGATAAATAGAAATTTCAAAAGAACAGAATTTATTTGAAATAAAAATCTTAAATAACATTCTTAAAATCTTTACTGTCGCTTAATGTTAATGTTAATGTCAGTTTAATGTATCCTTATTTAATTACTTTTTTTTTTCTTAACCCACATTTTGAATGTGTATCATGGTTTCCACAAAAATACTAAGCAGCAAAAACTGTCTGCAACATTGATAATAAAAGAAATGTTTCTTCATCACCAATTCAGCATTTATAGTAATTTCCTAAAGATCATGACACTGAAGACTGGAGTAATGACTGCAGAAAATTAACTTTTGCCATCAAAGGAGTAAATATATATATATATATATATATATTAGGGGTGGCACGGTTCGCGGAAAAAAACCGAACCGTACGGTTCTCCACACACGGTTCGGCACGCGCTAGGACCGCGGTTCAACTTAAATCTGACAACGCATCTGCAATATGCAATATGGTAACACGTAAAAAAAAAAAAAAAAACAGGGTTCGGCTAATGTATGCTTCTGTTGATGGATGCGAATTCTGGCTTCCCAGTACATTACAACAACAGGGATGAAAAAAAAGTGGACAAACCATTCTCTCTTGTTCAATGCGAGTGCCGTATGCTGGATTATGAGCATTTATTCCGTCATCACCCGGGTGCTGATAGCGCGCGCGCACAGGTGAGACCTGAACAGCACACGTTGATATCTGTGTTTAAACTAAACTCATGTAAGCTTTGCCAGTTTAAACATTTAAGAGCCAGAGGACGCGAGCTCACGCGCAGTGAGAAGATTTGTGCGTGCGCTCATCAGAAGCGCGCAAACCCGCGCAAATATGAAGCTTTCTCTGAAGTATTGTGTTTGAATGGACAAATTCACACAAAAATTATGTCAAAATGCTCTTCTTGGTAAGTATCCTATAGCAGACATAGCTGTCTGAACATACAGTATCAGTGCACTGGATCAGTGCATTCTCTTAAAGTGACAGCACTTTTTAATATTAATCAAACAGCAACAACAAAGAAATCACTCACTGCTCTTGACTGAATCGCTTTTGTAACTTTAATATAGATTAATCTTTAATTTATACAGTCAAATATGCAATGCTGTTTTACATTTGATTACTTTATTAAATTTCTGTACCTAAGAAACTAATGCTGTAAAAAACAATGAAAATCACTGTTTATTTTATTTGTATCTTTACTCTATTGTATTTATTTATGCTGTTGCTTGTAGTTAAATAGATTATTCTTATTTTCTTTATTTTTATTTGACAGTATAGTTTTTCCCTAAACATACCGAACTGTACCGAACCGTGACCCTAAAACTGTGATACAAACCGAACCGTGAAAAAGTTGAACCGTTCCAGCCCTAATATATATATATATATATATATATATATATATACATATATATATATATATATATATGTATATATGTATATATATATATATACAACTTAAAAAAACTGTTTTGCATGTAATATATATATATATATATATATATTAAATGCAAAACAGTTTTTTTTAAGTTGTAATAATAATTCACAGTATTACTGTTTTTGTATTTTTGATCAAATAAATGCATCCTTTTTGAGCAAAACATTAAAAATCTTAATCAGAAACATTTGATCAGTATTGTACGTACATAGTGTGAAACTCAACCATCCTTTCCCATTGAACTGCAGTGAAACCATTTTCAGTTTTGTATTTCAAAATGATTTTGAATGTTATCAGTGACATGCAATAGGATATGTGTAGTATGTGATGCGGAGAACGGCTGGAACGCTTTATATTAACCACAGGTGTATAACACAGCTTTAAGGATCTAGCAGGATAAAACTTGAAATGTTTTTCAGTCATGATTTACTTCTGTAAAGCCATTCACACACCATTAGTGAAATCAGCAATGAATGTTTTCATTTGTTATATTTTAGCAAGTACATGTGGTGTTTTGTGAATGGCGGCTTTAGATGCATTTCAGGTTTTATCCTGTTAAATCCTACATATATTTATGTGTGTTAGTCTTACATATTTTTTATATTATTTATTCATTTCTGGTAACAATTAGGAACTTGTTAATGTGTGTTGTTATGAAATGGTGAATTTTCCATAAGAGCGGTATTTGACTCACAGTCATTGTCCAACGCTGCAGGTCTTTCAGGACGTCTTGGAAATGGTCAGTTTCTCTCTCACTGTCTCTTTCCCATCTGTACAGGACTGAGATCTGAGTCAAACTGTCTGTTGCTCGTTATCAACATACAACTGAGATCGACAAGCAGTTAATCAGATGTCACCGTGCGAGTGTGAATGTCAGTTGCTGCTACTGAGTATTTTTATATCTGTGCTCTCTCTCTCTCTCTTAAACCTCAATGAGTCTGACGGCCCTCACTCATACCACCTTCCTCTGCTCTCCCTCCGTCCCTCTCTCTCTCTCTCTCTCTCTCTCTCTCTCTCTCCCTCGCTCTCCCCTTTTCCCTTCAAAATTCCTCTGCATGTTTCTATCCCAGATAGCCATGTACTACAACAGTGAGGTATGCTGCCCCTTCCCAGACGTCTCACTCGCTCTCTTTCCTCTTGTACGTCAGTAAAGTATCCCAATGTGTTCCACCTGTCAGTCAGTCTATCTGTAACACTTTATTGAGTTCTTGCTGTTCCCTGCAGTCTCTTTCCTAATCCTCCCCTCTCTCTCTCTTGATCTCCCTCTTCCTACTAGTACTATCACTTTCATACTTAGTAAATTCCTCCTACTGTGCAGAACAGCAGCTCTGCTGGATCAAGTGAGATTGAAGTAGATAACAAGACATTTACACTTTTGAAATCGAATTACTCCTAGGCTCTTGACCAAAGCATTATCACTGTGATATAGCATAATGTCCATTTTAGGAAGTATTTAAAAATACACAGTCCAATGTGGCAGAAATTTTTTGAAAGAATAAAAATAATCCTAGTGTAGTCATTTTACTTGGTTTGGGACTGTGACAGTACCAGTCACACATTTTTTTTTTTATTCATGTAAACAGTTTAAAGTATTTTGGATAAAATCATTTTTTTTATAAATCTATGTAAAAAATAATATATGAAATGTAGTCTTGGGTATATGTTTTAACTTTAAATATGGATGAGCTATATATATATATATATATATATATATATATATATCATTATATATTAATCACAGCACTAAGAGACTTAGTTATTATTATTTAACAAGATGCCCATGGTTTAAATGATTGCTTTAGATTTAATATAGTTTAATTTACTCTGTGAAGATTTAAAAATACATACATTCATACATGCGTACATAAATAAATAAATAAACAATTTTTTCTTTTTCTTTTCTTTTTAATTTTATTTATTTATTTATTTTTAAAGATGGACACCACTTAAGATAAAAATAAATACAATTTCTTTGGTTTTTAACACATACTGTTCAAAAGTTTGGGGTGGGTACATTTTTTTATGTTTTTGAAAGAAGTATCTTATGCTCACTAAGGCTGCATTATTTAATCAAAAATATAAAAACAGTAATATTGTGAAATATTATTACAATTTACAATATATGTTTTCTATTTTAATATAATTTAAAATAATTTTTGTTACCAAAAAATTATAATAAATAATTATAAATAAATTAAATACATAAATTATTATTTATTAAAATGAAAAATGTAAAAATATAAAAAATATAATATATAAATAAATATACAAATGTACTAAATAAATGTAAAACTAAATGGAATTAAAATATAAAAATACTTTTTTTCACTGATGACAAAACTTTACCATCATTAGTGATTGATTTAAAGCATTCTTGCTAAATGCAAGGAATCATTTCTTAAAAACAAAAAAACTTTAGTGTGCAGTGCGTAACTTATTAATAAACTACTTTTTAATATAAAATTACTAAATTAATGACTAACTGACATTCTGTTAATGGTTGTATTATGTTAGACAACGCTTTTGTTACAGCAAAAATAGTTTTTTGATACTGAGGATCCCAGGGTTGGCAGGGATAGCAACGCGTTACATGTCTTAACAGGAGAATCGTACACTGAAAAACCAGATCACGTTATGTAATGTCACATAACAAATTGACTGCTATTTTCTAATCTATTTTCTAATCAATGGCTGCTTAAATGAAACTATACATTCATTTAAAAGTGTAATGAATGCACATTGTGTGTAACTGTTGTAAAACATGGATTCAGTCACACAAGCAGCATTATATTATTGGCTTAGGTGCATGTGGTTCAGATTGACCTTTTATACTTCCTTCAGTGATACAGATTTGAAGGTTGCCATCTCCTTTAATAAAAGAATCTCTGATATTGCCTTGTGCAACAGTTCCATAAATAAGCAATTCATTTTGGATAACTTACATTTCAGACAAAACTGGCATGTATTTGTTCTCTGCCAATACAAATTGTTCCAAATAAAGGCAAGCTGGAATGCAGAAAGCACAAAAAAGTAATGCAAACAGGAAAATATCCTGGTATAAATAGCAGCACTTTCAAAACACTGTTGGATCAGAAGAATTATGAATAAAGAGAACAGAGTCATTAAATTAAAACTGTGCCCTCTTTTTGTTTTATTTAGCTTGTTTGTTTATTGGCTTTTATCAATGGTATTTAACCTGTACATTTTGCAATCTGTTTGAGTGACAAAACTAACAGCTGAAAGCTTGCAGAACCTAATACAACCATCCTCTCCATGTCAAACTTCTGCTCAGCGCTGCCAGTTCACATTCTCTCTTTCTATATCTCACTCTCAGTTTACCCTGAACCTCAGCTCTCTCTCTGCACTTCACAGTTAATTCGTTTCTACATTTACATCTCAGAAAGATTCTCCTTGATATCTCAAGTACAACATGGCTACTGTATATTATGTAAGGCAAACAATCCCTGTTATCACAACCGTGGCCGTTTCTATTTCTCCAGCTGCTCTACATGCATGAAGCTGTTGCTAATACAGTCTGCTGTTGACTTCAATGAGGCTTCATCAGTCCCTCTGGTCTAATTTCCATTCATAATCTGAACTACGCTTCTGTCACTCCCCTGCTGTTCAAGAATGTCACATGGTATGTCTGAGACAGCATAGAATTAGTTTAACACGTTACCCAATACCCAAAATATGCAGATAGGTAGCAATGAATCATATGTGTTTGTATTGCAATTAATGGATTTAGTTATTTACACTAACATCAGATTAAGAAGTATTTCAAATGTATTCACCATTAAATCTTTTACAGAAGTGTGAAAGTCTTCACATTCATAGCCGTGGTGGCCTTGAGTTCTTCTTCATGAATGTGTGTGGGTGTGTGTATTTGTGAGTGAATATGTGTATTTTTATTTTCAAGTAGTATATTTTAAGGCTCAGTGTCTGTTTTCTTAAAACCTTTGAATGGTTTCTGCAAATATTCAGTTTGAGTGACTTGGTATAAAATCTCTGCTCTCATCAACTCACCATTTTTATCTAAATACTGTGAGAAGACCACCCAGCTCAAAGTAATCTGTTACTTGTTATTTTCATGAAGGATACAGACTGTAAAATATTTTTTTACAAACTGCTAAATAATTTAAATGCAATACACAACACATCATCATTTTTAAGTAAAAAACTGCCCTAAAATATTCTTTGGAGGTAAATGTAAAACTTTGAGTTTAGCTGACACATGAAAAATGTGAAAGTGAGATTGATTATTGCTTAGGTATGCACTATGGTAATATATTTCCCTTTAGTGCCATCATTGCATTTTTAAGTAATATTCTGCACAATAAAGAGCAATAACGCAGCCAGTCATGAGACTTGAGAGTATCTGTATGAATATTTTATATTCACAAAAATAAGTGGTTCTCAACCAAGGGCCGAGGCCCACTAGGGTGCCTCAGCAAACATCTAAGGGCTCTGCAGGATTATTTAGAGTAAATAATCTTACTTAATTCAATTTCAAATAATAATAATAATAATAATAATAATAAATAGAATGTAAATGATTAAATATAAAAATGACACTTTTTTGTTATTAAAGAACAGAATACTTTAAACATTAACACAAAAAATAATTTGATAATTTGAAAAGAATTGACATGAGGTTTCTGTTAATAAAAAAATAATTATAGCAGAACATACTGGAAGAAATATTCTAGTTTATGTAAGGGGCCTTTGAATATTGTGTTGAACTCCGGGGGCCTTCCAAGACAAAAAGGTTGAAGGTGTAGTGTGTTGTGGATTTTCTTCAAAGAAATTCAGCTGATTTGATTTGATTGAGAACATCGCCGCCATGTGGGCACTGCGTGCTATAGCATGGCTGTAAAGTTAGTAAAGAAAATATCAGAGGATACTTGTCATCTCTTCATAACTCAAAGGCTTGTATAGGTTAACATGACACCCGAGTGCCACAAATGTTAATAGCACATAGCAGCCGTCGCTGTTAAAATTACTGACAGGACTCTTAAGGGTGTTTAACAACGTCACCAAAACGATCATTTTAAAATATTTAATATCCAGGTTTTCACGTCACAATCTGGATTCATACAGTTCGATGCTTTTATTGTACGGCTACTATTCAAAATCACACAAAAATCATTGTTAAGCTAGTATTTCCCATGGCTCATGAATATTGAAATCTCTGGGCGCGCAAGGGGGCGCGGTCCGTCCGGCTGCTGGGAATCGGAAGCGGAAGTGCCGCCATCTCCTCGTACCATCCGAGCAACAGCAGGGTCAGTACAGACGTTATTTGCGAAAGTAGCGCTGTTATGTTAGTATAAGCGGCTGTATGACACGTTATATGTTTAAATGACGAGCACGGCTCGAAGGGCGATAGTCGTGAAGGAAAACCGCGGTGTCGTCGCTCTGTCACGCACTCAGGCGCGTCTTTTTATGAGTTGAGTTAGCATAGCGCGGCGCTCCCGTCTCTAAATGAGTGTTTTTAATTTAGCGCCGTGACAGAGGCAACAGCGCGTCCCTTTACCCCGTCTTCACTGATAACAACCCGCTTTCTGCTGCTCGGCTGGATGTCTGGTCGTGATTGAGAGGAAGAACAGGAGCTCCGCGGTAAGTAGCCTCAGTTAGCTGATCTCTAGTGGACTTGGCAGTGATCTCTTTCTGTAAGTTTGGACCGCAGAAAGCTTGTTCGGTGCTGAAGTTACTTTAGAAGAATTGTCTAACGGCTGGGAATGAATGCTGTTTCATTTGTTAGCTGGGTGGAGGTGTAGAGAGGTCGTGCTGTTGCCTGATAGCCCTCACTGTCTTCTGCTCAGACAAAGATAAACAATACGCCGCTTTAAGAGATCTGATGCAGATCCGATTCGCCAACTGTCAGATTTCACGCACATTTATTCCCAAGCAAAAGTTGTCATAGATAAGTTCATTGAATGTTGTTTATCACCTCATCAACTTGCTTTTGAAAACCACCTGTTGTCCCTGATTTCACTGTTTTGAATGGAGCTTGAAGTTAAATGTCCCTGGTGTCATTGAAAACAGTTCATTCAGACTTTTGTACTTTGCTCCTGAATCCTGAAGGCGGCTGTGGGACTGTTATCAGGTCAAAGCCTTATACAACAGTGCTGCATATTAATACACCCTATCAACTACTACTTATCACCTGTTCTTCCTGGATTAACCGACACTTTCAAGAACATTTTTTAGTATATTTGCCTTTAATGGAGTCAAGTGTGCTAATCTAATGTGTTAGTTTATTAATATGATCAGGTCATGTTAGTAACTCCCTTATTCCTGTGTTATACAGTGTATTTAACACTGACAAATAAAATAATGGACAGAAAATGTAACTTTTTTTTTGAAATAGAGCAGTTTATTGAACCTTTAGACAGAATATATATATATATATACGACAAAGTTTGGGTGTGTTATATTTTTTGATACACCAGGGTTTTATGTCTCATATATGATATAGTGAGAATATGGCGCTGACATTCAAGGAGGGAAAAACATGTCTATTTTATTTAGAGGTCCAAACTGAACAAAAATATGCAATTTGGTGCAGATGTTGTTTATATGGACAAAGAGATTAAATTCTGATAGCTTGTAATATAAATCAATGAGATTTTTATAACACTATAACAGACTAGTTATCTAAAATACATATACATATCAGTTGTCACTCTATATCTTCTAATATTATGTTTTAGTAAGATGATATTTAAATGCAGTTTTAATTACATAATATTCAGTGCAGTACTATGATTATTGAGAGAAAAATGATCCCTAAAATCCTGTTGTTTTATATTTGATACATAATTGATGTATGGATAATCAAATAAGCCTAAATGGCTTCCATCCAGTAAATGTTCATCTTGAAATATTAATAACAATATAAAAGTTATTACGTTTACCTTATAAAAATCATTAAAGAATTCACGGTGAAAAGATACAAGTTCCATGACGTGAAATTTTTTTACTACTATACTGAAAGGCTTTTTCCTTACTAAAAATATGAATTATCATTCAGAGGACAGAAGGCATGTAGTCATTTTTGTTCAACAGCTTTTATCATATTGATAATTTAGCGATTTTATAAATCTGTGCATCACGTATGATAAATTAGGATTTATAGTGAAGTGATAGATGTTATGTTTTGTGCATCACAGCAGGTGTTGAGCTTCAGCTTTGTTGTAGTTTCTCTAGGCCTACACCTAGCTGATGTTACAGATGAGCAATGTACAGTGCCTTCAGGCATGGTCCGCTATTACTGCATTTTCTCTATTGTCAAAGAGCAGAATTGAATGTCTTTTGTGTTTTTAAGCCTCCACAGTGCTGCACAAGCTTTCATCCCTGTATGTTGTACCTCCCGTCTAAATCTCTGTTCTTCTCGTAGTTATTTCACCCCACATCTGTGCTTCTGGGCCCTCATGTGGCCGCCGTGCGGAGGTTTGGAACAGTGGACAGGCTAAACACTGAGAGACCCCGACCTGAGCGCGCACACACACAGAGATCGAGAGGGGGGGAGAGAGACAGACACTCCCAGGTATAGTACACTTCACACACTCTTCCTGGAGCCAGACTCACACGTCATCAGATGCTCTTGTGTTTACAGGACTTTCAGGTTGGGGAATTCCTGGTGCTGCGCTCTCATGGTTACAGAGGGTGCACGGTACTGGGGATATTATGTTAGATTGGGTTTTTTTTTAATTGATGGAGAGATGGATGGCTTTGAATAGCAGCCAGAGCATTTCCTTTTTGTTTTCTGATAAACGTCCTGCTAGTACCTCCTGGTCATTCTTAGATATTTCAGTCTCAGAGCTGATACACTCCCTTTTGAAAAATGTGTAGCCTTTGTTTGCCTTTGTACCTGTCCTTATTAGTGTTTTATTGACATTGCTTTACAATGTCCCAGATTTTGCAGAACCTGATAGCCAGCCTGTTGCCATGTCGACATCATCGCTGCGGCGACAAGTGAAGAACATTGTTCACAATTACTCAGAGGCAGAGATAAAGGTTAGACTTTTACCTTTGTAAACCAGCTTTCATTTTCTGTGTTCTTCTTTTCACATTCTTCTTCATCTTGGCCTTGAAACAGTCTTCTTATTCAAGTCTTTTAGTTCCTGATAAATGTTTTGTACATCTGCTCTTCTTTTTTTTTTTCTCGATTGAATGAAACTGTTAGCAGAGCAAGAATTCATTCATTTTTATCAGTTATTTTAGTTTAGGCTGAAAAACTGGTGACCAAAAATGCTAATGTATAATCTTAAATGAATCTCATTAAGAAATCTCATCACATACGATTTTTTGCATAAATTTCCTGCCTAAAGAATAAAAGTGCGTCACAACGTTAGTCAGCAAAATAAAGTTATGTTTGGAGTATCATACTACTGTACTACTCTAGTCAATACTCTTTGTAGTATAATAATATGGTTTAATTTGCACAGTCTGCTAACTTTTTATGTGCCTAGATTAAACAGATAACCTGCTATATTCTCTAAAACTTGCAGTATATAACAGAGAATACTGCGTGGATATGGTATACCAAAATGCAATGCACTGACCTTCAATTTCTAGTGCTATAAATGAACCAGAAGCAATAACTACAATTTTTCCTGTAGAACTGGGCACTTTAGTGGTATATACGGTGCAGTGGCAGTTCTTAACCTGCTGTTGATTTATTGATTTATTTTTTCATTTATTATTAATATTTTTGTTTTATTTACTTGAAACACTAGCTGAATAAACATGCAATGTTATGTAGCATACTTCTGTTTAAAATGTTTTTAGTTGCATACAGTATATAGTTTCACATACTTTCACATACTTACACATACAGTATTCGGTAAGCATGAAGAGACACTTTAAGTGAAGTTTATTGAACTTTTTTTTTTCTCAAGGTTAGGGAAGCAACCTCTAATGATCCATGGGGTCCCTCTAGCTCTCTGATGTCAGAGATTGCTGACCTGACATACAATGTAGTGGCCTTCTCAGAGATTATGAGCATGGTTTGGAAGAGACTCAACGACCATGGGAAGAACTGGAGACATGTATATAAAGTAAGTTTAACCCTCGCTAGTGGCAGATGTGGTATATGAGGCTATAAACACAATCTGATTGTATGTTTACTTCTGCTCGTTCTCAGGCTATGACTCTGATGGAGTATCTGATAAAGACAGGTTCAGAGAGAGTGGCACAGCAATGCAGGGAAAACATCTACGCCGTTCAGACTCTCAAAGATTTCCAGTACATTGACAGAGATGGCAAGGACCAGGTACACACAAACAAGAAGTTATATTTGTATACACACGTGCAAATGAAACGTGTTATCTCTCTTTCAATAAGGAAATAAATGGAGAGCTCTCAGTGTTAGTTTTAAAATGTCCTCCAACATGTTAATAACGATTTTCATATGTGATTCACACACACTACAGCAATCTCTCACTCAAGGTCTCTATGGGCAGTCAATTCAAACACCATGACTTTCAACCAAGGTCTTTCTCCCACTCACATTTAAACCACAAAAACTTCAGCTCAATAGGTTTTATTTTATTTTAGTCACGCTAAGAACACGTTGGTCACATGCACTACCTCAAACTCAACAACATGTAGTTCAGGTTTTTACATTATTCATTCCAATGTTGGACAATTATATATAGTAGAATTGCACACATGCTTTGTGCAAAACACAATAAGTTCATATGTAACGTTACATATTATGTTAATGTTTCAGGGTGTGAATGTACGGGAAAAGGCCAAGCAGCTGGTGACTTTGCTAAAAGATGAAGAGAGGCTACGAGAGGAGAGGATCCATGCACTCAAGACCAAAGAGAAGATGGCACAGACTAGCAGTGGTAAGAATTAGAAGTGCTTTGCAGTAGGAGGGGCTTATGAAGGGGTCAGGGCGGACATTCAAATGAATGTCAGCACACTTATAAAAACACTCTGAGTGCACTTCACAGCTTTGCCCAAGCATGGAGGCTGGCAAGCATTTTGCTCTGGAAGCACTTTTAGGGACCGATTCTCCTCCATCTATTGATGCATCATAATGGCTGTCATTTGACTCCTCCCTTAGCATCTTCGGCCCCTTCTGCTCCTGCTTTAGGGGGAGGAGTGCACTCGGGAACAGAGGCTGAGCAGGCGTGGCCCCAGAGCTCTGGAGAGGAGGACCTGCAGCTCCAGCTGGCACTGGCCATGAGCAAGGAAGAGGCGGAGCAGGTAAAGTCTCTCAGCCAATCAGCGATCAGGTTTTCAGACTGCAGGTAAAATGTACTGCTGAGATGGTTCAGAGACTGAGGAAGATGAATAGTTGTTCAACCAGAAATGGAAAGAGCTTTGTAGGCATACTTAATGTGAAATTGGATTTTAGCAGAACTATACATAAGGGATAATGTGGAGTCAGCTGGTCATATGCAGAATAAATCCTGACATGGTGATCAGATCTTTATTTTGTGAAAATCAACTACTGACTGTACATTTATCGTGCTTATTAAATATTATTATTAAATTACTAAATTAAATTGAGTTTTTTTTATGTAAAGAAAGATGAGACCATGCTGCAAGGTAGTGCAGGAAATTGTTTGCCTGAGACAGTGGTCAATTATATACTTTAGTGGCCAATTGTATAAACATATTTGACAGCAAAATGTAATCTATTCGAATCAAGCATTTTAGATAGTCCTGTAATAAATTGCTCTAATAGGGACTGACTTGTGATATATATATATATATATATATATATATATATATATACTGATTTTAGAACATGCCAGTGAATTACAAGTTGTACTTTAACTGTGGCATCCCAATCAGAGCTCAACAGTAAGGTTTTTTTTTTTTTCACTGCTTGCTGAGTCTGACCAGTAGTTCAGATTGCCCTGGCAATATTTAACTGGCACACAACACAATTATAGATTTGTTAAAAAATTGTTTTATAGCAGTCATACTTTATCATTTTTTTAATCAGAATTTAAATGTATATTTTTATATTTACACTCATCATTTTTACATTTTTTTATTTTATTTTTACATATCTATTTTTTTTTACAATAAATGATAGTAGTTATAATTATATAATAATAATACAAGAAGTACTCAGAGTAAAAAATGTTTAAGTTAGCAAAGTATAAAAAGTACATGTACAAAAAATGTAAGATATGTGCCCCAATAGGTCAAGTGACAGTTCTGTCAGCTGGCTCAACTCTCACACTGGCCCTGGGCCATTCTTACTGTTGAGCTCTTCTAATAATTACCATCTTTAAAGCTCCCTAAATATGCCTTCTTCCCTAACTGCCATCATAGAATAGAAATATGGGCTGTTTCTCTAATAAAGTAGAATGACACACATTAAACATTTGACCCGTCCTCTGCACAGTTTCTGCACATTTTCCCCCTCACTTCTTCACTCACATCTGTCCTCACCCTGCCCCCCTCCTTCAGACTAGCAATGACCCTCTGGAAGATGCAGAGCTCCGCTACGCACTCACAGTCAGCCAGGAGACTCACCAAAAGGTCAGGGAGCAAAAATTCATCCAGGTCACAGTGGATGAACTCTTCCTTTTGCTATCATCTTCCCTTGCAAATTACAGATCAGCCTGAAATAATATATACTTTAGAATGATCATGGAACAATTGAAATGTCTACGAAATACCTAGTAAGTGCTTTAAAAAAGGTTAAAAATTTCCGTTGTTCTTTTGTGTGTGTTGAGCTTACTTCTTGTTAATAATTTCTGTTGTTTGAAGTCTTCTGAACAAATTGTTCACTTTTGCATGATGAAATCAATGAGTAATTCCGAAAGTACCTGTAATTGTTCATTCTTTGTAATTCCATCAGACCTTATCAATGAAATGTCAGAGTAGATGAACCGCCCACTACTTTCAAATGTTGATTTGTACCTAACTGAAGCCATGAAGCACAACTCTGAAGCTGGTGAGACATGGGAGTCAGGTTGCCACAGTTCAGTAGACTCCATTTCCCATCAGCCCACAGAACTTGGTTCACTGTGATGATGTGACGGTGGTGTGTGATTGGCAGGAGGAGCGTCTGCGCAGGGGAGACGACCTGAGGCTGCAGATGGCCATCGAGGAGAGTAAGAGGGAGAAAGCCAAGCCCGAGGAGGTGTGTGATTGTGTACGATTGTGTCAGCAAGAGTTCATGCTTGACAAGTTGTTGTTGTTCTAGGATGAGAGCGTGAGGTGTACACATGGTAGTGTAGTGTGTTGTTACCGAGGGTTGCGTGTTTGTGTACCTGCCTCTCACTCTCCAAGAGTTACCTGCTCTGTCTGTGTCTCTCACCCTGCGTACGCGCTTTAGCACA
>JAFVLL020033231.1:0-27872 GCA_021397915.2 Tor tambroides | reverse complement strand
AATACACATTAGTAAAAGGATCTATTTTCATTTTTATTTGTCTATATACACTTTGGGCGGCCGCGGTACATTATAAAAGTAGCCCAAAAAAACGCAACCCATGGCTCTGTAATTTTTCCCGCGACTGCATTTTCAAAATAGCCCAATTGTGCGGGAAAACCGTGACCCTGGCAACACTGGCTCGCTGTACCCTTATCACACAATGATAGATAACCTTCCACGCTGCAATGACGGCAAGAAGTTTGGGTCAAACCTTATTAAAAAATTTGCGTTAAAAAAATATTAACGCGTTAAAACTTTTTGAGATTAATCGCATGCATTAACGCGTTAACATTGACAGCCCTAATATATATATATATATATATATATATATATATATTTCTTTGTTTCTTTGGGCTGCTTTATGTAAGATCTTTGGAACAGTCATTGATTGGAAAACCGTGAGTGATGACACTTTGACTGTTCCAAGATGCCGGACATATCGACATGTCTGGAGCAGTTGAATGTGGAATCTACAAATACATCTCTATGGTTCCACTGCCATTCACAATGCATCTTCTATAGCCTCATGGGATAGTAAAGTGTCTAGTAAAGTACTTTTTGCCTACTGATTTGACTACTTTGAATTTGGACATACTGCTCTTTTCACATACTGTTTTTTACTACTACATGGTATAAAAGAAGGCATATTCAGACTCAGCGTAAGTGAAAACACAAGAAAAACAAATGTCAACTGACCATTTTTGTTTCAGTAATATAATGTGATGTAAAATGATCGCTGAGCTTAATTTGACGCAAATGAATCCGCCATCCGGTGATTCTAGCTGCCTAGTCTGCATCATCATCTAAATAAAGATGGTTTTAGGTGGTCCCCAGATGGTAATTCACACCCCTCAAACACATCATGTGTCAGCTCCCCCTGAAGGTTTCCTTTATTCAGAGATCCTGCTGTCAAATTGATACATCATTCATGATATTGTGAAGCGTATTACATCATCTCCTCTAATCCAGTTTGAGAAAACGGGCTTGCCTGCAGCTAAATCTAGAAGACATCAAAGCTCTGTTGCTTTAAGATGTAGAAGACCGATTTGGGATGGTGACAGGCTTATTTTGGAACGCCTTCATTATCGTAGATGTCTTTTGTTTATTGGTTTTGAGACGCAGATGTTTAATCAGATCTTCATGAGGTTTTGTTAAAAAGTGGATCAGAGCAGTGATTCCTCTCGTACAGTACTGTGTGTACCCAACATCAAACCTGAAATGTATTTCTATTAGCTCCTATAATACTGGATGTCACTGGATAGCAAATTTACTAATACATGAAATCCAGGTGGTACGTGTAATGCAGGGTAAAGCCAATAAATCTTGGTGTGGTGAAATTTAATTACCTTTGAATTATCTTGAAAATCACACACAGATTATATGACTGGCATCCACACAAACTGACAAAGCTTACACATACTATTTTTATTATCTTTCTGTAAAACAGAAGCTAAAAAAAATCATGAAATTATTTGCTACTACTTATTGTAACCTATTAACTGTGGTGAAAAAGGAGTGCTACTTTAGTAAAGTAATCATTTATCAATATATTGATTCAAAAATTAAACTGACCAATAAATGCTTGTATTTCAAACTGTTTAATTCATTTTTCAATGTAAAAGTGGCATTTAAAAATGCATATTTTATCATTACAATTCAAGTAAATATTAAATTAACAAATTAAATAACAGTTTTAATATATCTATTTATTAGTCATTTTGAAAGCAGAACCAACCTGTTACATTTAACTATTTTTTTTATTTATTTAGTTATGAATATTTTATCATTACATTTATACTGCATTTAACATTTTAAAAAATAGCAAATGAAACCTCAAATTAAAAATTTATTAACAATTTTAACTGTCTATTTATTATTAAATCCGAAAAGTGATGTATTAATTTACATTATTATTTTTTTTATTAATGAATTTATAGTTTAGTCTAGCATCTAAATATTTCCATATCACTCAAGTAGAAGTGATATAACAATGCATTTGCTGATGCAACCGTGCTATAGATGGATTTGAGCTGTTTTGTCGAAACATCACCTACTGGGTTAGAAAACCTGTACATATGAAGCTGTATATGTGATGATCAGAAGTATCAGTTTTCAGATCTCACAGCATGCTAAAATTGTTTTGAAGTCATAACATTATATTGTGCAAGGAATTGTGCAAAAAATAGGCTTTTGTAATGGTAACTCTGGCCCTGTAAATCATTTGTGTGGAAAGGAATAGTTGTTGGAATTTTACTGCCTCTAGTGTTCATTTCAACTGGAAACTGCAGCAATTGATACATATAGGTAAGTTTTTTTTTTTTGGTACAAGGTACAAGCTTTTGCAGAAATGCAGGTAGAGGCACATATTTCCAATGAGCCTGGGTAGGCTACACTGGTTAACAGAGTTGATTCTTCTTTGGCTGCTCTTCTATTACATTTTGAGTGTCAGTGCCTGCTTTCACACACACACACACACACACACACACACACACACACACACACACACACACACACACACACACACACACAGAGGACTGTGACTCTAGGGCATTGATTTACTGAGTGACGAGCGCTGTTTTTTAGCGATCAAAGCCTTCGAGCTCGTAGTGATTGGAGTTTGATGCCAGAGAGAGAGAGAGAAAGTGACATAGACAGAAAGAGACAGCTAGAAAGAGAGAGAGAAATATGGAAGGAGAAGACTGATGAGATGAAATATGTGAAATCAAGCAGAAGGTTGCAGAAAATAGAGCTGGCATCTTCTCCAGAGCAGTCAGTATGTTCTCTCTTGTGGGAAGAAGCCTGTAGACCATTTCCTTTATAGTCTTTCTGCTGTGCCTGACGGTTCTGGTGGCAAAGCAAAACTGACACCTCACAACACTCTACAACTTTCATGTTCTGTACAAACGCTTTTGGGATTCAATAACAGCCAGCCGTCTCTTTCCAATGCCAGCTCACAGGTTTGCCACTTTGACATTCCCTCGCTGAAGTCAGGAATCTTTTCATTGTCCTGGAGTAAAGAAAGAGTGTGATTTTGTCTTACAGGAATATTCAGCGTTATTTTCAAACCTAATGTCTGTGGACCACAGCTGTTGCGTGCTGTCAGTTGCAGAGGACAGCATTTGCCACTCATCCCTCAGGTTGTAAAAAATGAGAAAATATGCAGTAAAATACACATATAATAGAAGCATGTATATCAAAATTATGTAGGGCCCTTTGAAGTCTGTTTTTTTTTTTTCCCAAATTCTTTTTTCTTTTTTTTTTTTTATTTATTTATTTATTTATTTTGTATTGAACTGTTTTAATGGTTAAAATACATTTTTGTAATCAAAAATCATGTTTAATTAATTGAAATGTTGAAATATATACAATTTAACAAAAATTTATTAAAAGTTTAATATTGCATTTTTAGGACCCTACAAAATCCATTTGATTTTTCTTAGATTATGTAATTTCTGATTTAATTTTCTGGATTCCATTTTAATGGTTAAATAAAATTTTATTAATCATAAATTATGTCTAATTAATTTAAATTATGAAACTTATACAATTTAACAACAATTTATTAATACTGTAACATTATATTTTTCTGTTTTAATTTTCTTCATTGCATTTTAAATTAATTGATTAAATTAAATTTTAATAAGCAAAAAGTTAATTGAAATGTTTTCTTTTTTCTGAAATTCCATTTTAGTTTTTCTGGATTTATGATGTAATACAAATTTATTATCAAAAACGGTGGTAATCAAATGTAGACCTAAAACATTAACAACTTAATTAATCTTTTAAAATGTAATCAAATGAAAATTTAACAATTTTTTTTTTTTTTGGAAAACCATTCCTATCTCTGCCACTGCTTCCATTTTTATCTCTGTTACTTTTCCAGTTTCACTCAAGACTGCTGCTTTTACTCCTATTCTTAAAAAGCCAACTTACTGTTTGTCTCAAAATTCATGGAAAAGTTTGTTGCCACTCAACTGCAGTCATTTCTAGCTCTCAGTGATCAGTTTGATATATTTCAGTCTGGTTTTTGCTTGCATCACAGTACTGAAACTGCTTTAATAAAGGTTATCAATGACCTCTTACTCTTTGGTGACTCAGGCAATCTTTCCATACTCTTATTACTCGGTCACAGCTCAGCTTTTGATACTGTCTCTCATCAGTTATTACTCATGTGCTTCTCAGAGATTGGCATGAGAGCTGCATTATCCTGGTATTCCTCCTATCTGACAGACAGACAATACTACATCACCATACATAACTATAAATCTCCCATTGTCTTACTCAAACTTGGTGTTCCACAGGGCTCAGTTCTCGGCCCATTATTATTTATTATTTACATTATTAAAGACCTGGCTAAACTTCAATTTTCTCGTTTAAATTTGACTAAAACAGAAATCTTGCATCACATCTCACCTTGATTACTGTAATGTGTTGGACTTGGGCAAATATCTACTGTCTACTGTGCTGTTTGTTTGCTACTGTTATTGTGAAGCATCTTTGAGCTTGAGAAAGGTGCTATATAAACACATTATTGTTGTGATCAGCTGAAACTGTTACTTTTTTGTTAATTACCAATGATGCAAACTTCTGAAAAATGATTTACTTTGGAAACTCATAACCAGATATTTTTCCAACTAGAAGAAGATAATTCTGATAATTTTACAGCTGAAATAACATTTTTTGCAAAAAAATCATGTAAGTTCTTGAACTGTGACTTTAAAACCGAGGTATGTATCGAACTGTCAGACAGTCCCTAATATATATACATAAACAAGCAACCCAGCCTGTTGGGTTAAAATGCATCAACGAAGCAGTTAAGTTATTTTTAACCCAGCCATTTTTAGAGTGTACAAGTCCAACATTGCAAGTATATTATTGTACATCTACAATACATGACAAAAACACAGAATGCCAGTTCAGTACAGGGATCAGTGCGTGTACATATTATGTTGAATGTCCCTTTTAGCCCAGGCTCTCCTTCACATTACCAGAGAAAGGAAACTGTTCATTGATCTTTAAAGTCACAAGAACCTGCTTAACCTTTATACCACTGTGATATAATCACACCATGTCACACTCAACAATACAATCATTTCCATTGCCACAGTAACGCACAATCCTGCTACTCCAGACATGTCCAAGTAGCCCGTGCCCATCCACACAGCTCTCAGATAACCTTTCCGAAATGAAACAACATTTTTCATTAATCTTTAATGAATTTTCTGTTGACCTCAACAGCACATTTCTCAGGGTCACAGAGTATCGAACTGGGATATATAAATTTCACTGTAGAAAGAAGGATTGACACAGAAAGAAGGAAACAAGGTGGACTGGTTCCCTGCTCTCGAGACACAGGGGGTTCAGAGCGATACTCATAACGGATTCAGCTTCATCTCGCAGCTCTTAAAGGCTATAATTAAACCTCCAGTAGGATTCCTCAGAGCCTGGAGAGAGAGAAAGGAACCTTTGCTGAGCTTTGGACAAGATATTCTGATTTTCAGTAGGTGTGATGACAAGGACATGAATAGAGTTTAATGATGGCACTTGCTGTCATAGAGTTAGCAATTAATGAAGAATGGCAGGTACTCATGCTGAGCCATCACATGATATAGTATAGCTCTTCACCCTTGGGAGGGTGTTACTTAAAAATGTGTTTTATATGGTCTTGAGTGCTTGAATGATGCTTGAATGATGCTAGATATGATTAGCAAGAGGTTTATAGTTTCAGTTTTGTTTGATTATTTTCTGAAAAATTCTCTGCTTTTTTGTGCGAGCCCTCGCAATGTCTTTCAACAAGCGTGACGGAGAAGATCAGGCTGATTATATGCTCTTTGATATGCAGAAGACAATACTTAAAGTTAATCACATTTTTGGCTGTTGAAAAGTGGATGAGTAATTGAAATTAAACTCACCAAGCAAAGAGCGTAATTTACGAACATAATCATCCACACCTGCTTTGTGCTTTTTCAACAAGCTTTTTGGACACAGGCAAAACGTTTCACATGTTATCATCAAAATTATTTTAATTCTCTGTTGAAATCTCCTTCTCAAATTTGTTGAAATTGGAGATAGTGACGTTTACATGTAAACACCTGGTTAAAGTTGCGTTTATGACAGTGGGGTGATATGGATATCAAATAATTAGCTCTTTTCACTGCTTTTCATTTGCTGTTTTCATTTTCAAGACAAAGTTAGATCAACTTGTAAAGTGTAATGTGGTGTGACTCATTTGTAAAAAAAAAACAAACAAACAAACAAACAGTCACCGTCCAATTTAGACATTCTACTAACTATAAGTAACTTTAAGTAACATTTCTCTAGAAGTAACTATAAGTAACTAACTCTCATTAGAATATTAGCAGATTGCTAGATTGCAGTTAGGGTTAGTAGAATAAGGGAATGTTTACATGAGAACAACATACTAAAAATGGAAATGTTTTTCCTTCGCGTTTTTTGAAGTTTCACATACAGACGACAACGTTGCCAAAACAATCCCTTCACTCGGATCCATGAAAATGGCTAAAAAATCTGTATTGTGGTTGTCAAGTACTCACGCTATAGACTGAACACATAATACGCATGTGCAAAAAATGACAATTGTCACAAATTCGCATTTTTGTAGTTTACACCAAGATGATAATGGTATAGTTTACGAAAACTTGCACTTTGAAACCCGTTTTCGAAAGTTCGCCTTTTTAGGCCCCCAAAATGCTGTTCTTGTGTAAATAAATGGCTAAAACCCCTTGAAATATATATTTTACTGATTGGTTACACCACATGAAATGTTTAGAGTCAACTGATTGTAACTTTTCTCCAAAAAAAAAAAAGGTATATGTTTTTAAACACCATATTAAACCAACATGAATACAAAGAGTAGAATTTAGCACGTTTTAAGCTCATTAATTCTTTTTCTTTGTTGAAATCATTCTGATTTGTCATTGACCCAGTTTTTGTATCTAGCAGCGGATCGCATGAACATCACTTTCTACACTGGTGTTGGTAGTCAAATGCTCATTTGCATAAATTTTAACGCTGCTCAACTTTGTTTCATTGCCAACAGTTGCTGTCGCTCATCTTGCCTTAAATCTTCAACTCTCATCGAAAATAAAAGACTTCTGGTAGCTTTGTCACAGCAAATAACTATGTATACGCCTCTTAATGGGAACGCCATGAGCATTTCTCATTTTAATGTTAAATATACTAAGCATAAACAGGGATGAGTGTTATGGATGATGATGAGTTCAGAATAAATTTAGTCACACAGATCTCTAAATGTTTCGCTAAACCTTATCTGCCATCTGCATTTGTTCTGCATGAGAGAAAAGTAATAATGTCGCTGACATTTGGCCTCTGAGCAACCGTTTATGAAAGAGCAGGGCAGATTCATTTCCATATAAGAAATCCAGAGTGAATGAAAGAAGAAAAAATAGTTTGGCTTTTTCTGAAGGATATTGCAGTGGTTGCAAGCCTGCAAAAGAATCACGTTCAAGTTTTAGGTAAGATTAGGTTTGGGTTTGGTTCTATGTAAATGAAATGCTGCATTAGATATCCTTTTTTTCCAAGTTGCACACAAAAAATCAACATAAACAGACTACTGTGCCAAATGGCATTTTTTTACCCTCTTATACTTGTAGGATGCTACTCCTAGATTTCTTCCTAATTAAAGTGTTTCACTTTATAAAGAGCCCTTGCATAAGTTTCCGCTAAGAAATTTTGGTGCTAATCAATACGTACAGGAGTTTACCGAACAATCTGTCAAAAATATAGACATTTCTGCTTCCTTGCAGATGAAGGAACACTCTCAGATGGCTCAGGGTCAACATCATGCTACTCATCCTGGTTAGGATGTTCAGAAAATGACTGAGAGTTGTTAGCATAGACATATTTAGTTGTTGCGCTATAGTATTCTGGTTTGTCTTGTTATATTTTGGCTCCATGTACTATGTAAACACATACAAACTATGTAAGTATCAACATGATTTTATGTAATAAAGAATATGATAAGCAATAATAAGCAATAATAAGTTTTATCAGGTAACAGACAAAATGTTCTGTAAGAAGACACATATTCAGTCTTTTGAATATATTAACATGTTGCTGTCATTTATTTTTCCAGTAAGGCCTAAATGTAAGTGAGGGTTATAAAAATACAATTTATTGCACTCATTTCTCTTTTGCTTTCTGTTCATTTGACATGCAAGTACATACGTTATATTGGCAAAAGTATTGGGTCGCCCTCTTCTAATGAACAGGTTTGACTACTTTAAGATTTATACTCATGGAAATTACTAATGTTTAAGCATATAATGATATTCTAGGGAATTGTGTGCTTCTAATTGTATGGCAAAAGTTTGGACAGGACCCTTTTCTATTCTGACATGACAATGCCTCTGTGTATAAGGCAAGGTTCAAAAAGAAAATGATTGATTCAGTCAGTGTGGAAGAACTTGACTGGTCTGCATAAAACCAAGTCCTAATCCCAGTTGAACACTGGCTCTGGTGTGACTGTAAATGCAGACCTTGAGCCAAAAACTCATCACCAAACACCAATGACTTGTACATATGTGTACAGTCATTTTAGACACTTCCAAAACTGTTGAAACAGAGATGGAAATACAATTTTTAAATACATGAATTATGTTCCCATCGTTGTTGCCACAGATTTGGAAGTGCATTTTTCTGTTCTAAAGAAGGGGGTGTCTCAATACTTTTGTCTATATAGTGTATGTACAAGTCATTGGTGTTTGGTGATGAGTTTTTGGCTCAAGGTCTGCATTTACAGTCACACCAGAGCCAGTGTTAAACTGGGATTAGCACTTGGTTTTATGCAGACCAGTCAAGTCAAACACGTTTTTGCTTCTGTAAGTGATGTTACTGACAGCAGTTCATTACACCACCGCGCCATTCAGTTAATCTATAACGAAATTATCACCTGTCTGGCCTGTGACACTGTGAAATTCACCAGACAAATAGAACATTTCCCCAGCACAAACAATCCTCATGTCCATCATGTTCATTCATGTTCTCTGTCCGGCTGTTGACAGCTAGCTATGTAGCAGTCACTTTGCAAAATTTGAGAAAATTGACAGGTGCAGAATCTTGTGGCTTTAGACCAGTACAAAAAAGAATAGTCTTAATAAAAATATAGTTGTGGTGTTATTTAGATTGAGATTTTGTTGGGTAGCATGAAAAAAGAGCCTCAAAGCATTTTTATTTTTATCTATTAATATATTGTATGTTTATCTATTCATATAATTTATTTTCGTTATTTTTTATAATTGTATTAAATTATTTTGTTATTTTAATTTAATCAGAATTACTAATAATTACTAATTACTTTATTTACAAATTACTTAAAATTTTTTTTAAAATAATTTACTTCAAAAAGTATGAGTAGCAGAAACTGGAATTAACCTGCATTAACTTTGGAGTGTAAAATAAGCTATAAATACAGCAGTTATAATACATATATGCTAAATCACAATTCAGTTTATACTATAACAAAATAAATCGGAAAAAGTAACCATAAATGAAACACCCTAAAGTATTAAACGTCAGAGAGGGTCCACTTTTTTTTCTTTTTTTTTTTCTTCTGCTGTCAGTTACTTTATTCCTGATGGCTCAGGCCAGCATGTTAATTATCATCTGCAATGGGCATAAACACGGTTGATTAAGGAAAATGAGAGGATTATGAGCAGGTTCCTGTAGATGAGGTGAAGCAGAAACTTGTAGGGTGAGGGCCTTTCCAGGCGGCTGCTGAGGGAACCTATAATCACAGCTGCTTTGTTAGTGAGAGCAAAACCACACATTTCCCTCTGATCATCTATTCTGCCTGAGTCCATCCTGAGTGTGTGTGGGGGTATGTGTGTGTAATCCTCGTAATAGAAATGCCATTTCTGATTTAGATGTTGAGATGTGATGACAGTCATGCCGCCGGGAGTGAGGCACACAGCTCATATCAACAGAAGTGAAACTCTTGCTCTGAAATCAATATCTGTGTTCAGAGTTTACCGCAGCTGATCAAGTGTCCTCATATCTGCCTTCAGATTGCTTTAAAAGAAAATCATTTTACTTTTATGGAGTAGTTTACTTAAACATTCTCATATGTCATCATATGATTTGGAACATAAAAGGAATTGGAACATTTTCAAGCTAAATTGTGGTCTGTTCTTCACACAGTTTAGCTTATGCTTCCAAAAGACTTGGAATATAGAGTTATAGAGCACAAGTTATATATATATATATATATATATATATACACATTTGCGGATCTTGGAAGCCTCACTTTATGCTTATACGGAAAAGAGCAGCAAGAACATTTTCCAAAATATCTACCTTTATGTGTTTCATAGAAAATAAAGTCATTCAGAATGACATGAGTGTGATTAAATGGTGAAAGTATACTTACATTTCTAGATGAACTATCACTTTAACTTTCAGAGCAATCTCCACAGAGAATATAATGTTTATTAAAAAAAAAGAAAATGCTCTGACAGAGAGCAAACACCTTAGCAACAAAAGAATGCTTTGTCTCATGGTAATAACCATAGTAACAGATAATACTGTGGTACCTTGATATAAGCTGGTACTCGATTTTTATCATATAATGGTATTTACAGGGTACACTAAAGTGATTAAAAGAATACCATGGTACTATCGTGGTGTATCCAAAGCAAACATTGCTGGTGCATGTCTAAAAAATGTCCAAATTAAGGGAAATACCTTCATGAAGGGCCATAATCCAAATGTACACATGATGGTTAATATGAGTAATTTTGTCATTGATCGTGTGATTTTTGGTGTATGGCCTCAATTATTGTTAAAAGTAAATTATATTGTCATTATCCAATGTTTTATAGCATATTTCAGTGTCATATTTGTGCAGGTTTAGGTTTCAATATTTAAAACTACATGTATAAACCTATTCTTATTTTCATGCTTTTTTACATTTTTTAAATTAAAAATGTCATCTTTTTTTAATTAAATATATATATATATATATAAAATATATATATATATATATACAGGTGCTGGTCATATAATTAGAATATCATCAAAAAGTTGATTTATTTCACTAATTCCATTCAAAAAGTGAAACTTGTATAATGTATACATTCATTCCACACAGACTGATATATTTCAAGTGTTTATTTCTTTTAATTTTGATGATTATAACTGACAACTAATGAAAACCCCAAATTCAGTATCTCAGAAAATTAGAATATTACTTAAGACCAATACAAAGAAAGGATTTTTAGAAATCTTGGCCAACTGAAAAGTATGAACATGAAAAGTATGAGCATGTACAGCACTCAATACTTAGTTGGGGCTCCTTTTGCCTGAATTACTGCAGCAATGCGGCGTGGCATGGAGTCGATCAGTCTGTGGCACTGCTCAGGTGTTATGAGAGCCCAGGTTGCTCTGATAGTGGCCTTCAGCTCTTCTGCATTGTTGGGTCTGGCATATCACATCTTCCTCTTCACAATACCCCATAGATTTTCTATGGGGTTAAGGTCAGGCGAGTTTGCTGGCCAATTAAGAACAGGGATACCATGGTCCTTAAACCAGGTACTGGTAGCTTTGGCACTGTGTGCAGGTGCCAAGTCCTGTTGGAAAATGAAATCTGCATCTCCATAAAGTTGGTCAGCAGCAGGAAGCATGAAGTGCTCCTAAAACTTCCCTGGTATACGGCTGTGTTGACCTTGGACCTCAGAAAACACAGTGGACCAACACCAGCAGATGACATGGCACCCCAAACCATCACTGACTGTGGAAACTTTACACTGGACCTCAAGCAACGTGGATTCTGTGCCTCTCCTCTCTTCCTCCAGACTCTGGGACCCTGATTTCCAAAGGAAATGCAAAATTTATTTTCATCAGAGAACATAACTTTGGACCACTCAGCAGCAGTCCAGTCCTTTTTGTCTTTAGCCCAGGCGAGACGCTTCTGACGCTGTCTGTTGTTCAAGAGTGGCTTGACACAAGGAATGCGACAGCTGAAACCCATGTCTTGCATACGTCTGTGTGTAGTGGTTCTTTGAAGCACTGACTCCAGCTGCAGTCCACTCTTTGTGAATCTCCCCCACATTTTTGAATTATTGCTTGTACACTTTTTTCTACCACATCTTTTCCTTCCCTTCGCCTCTCTATTAATGTGCTTGGACACAGAGCTCTGTGAACAGCCAGCCTCTTTTGCAATGACCTTTTTCTGTCTTGCCCTCCTTGTGCAAGGTGTCAATGGTCGTCTTTTGGACAACTGTCAAGTCAGCAGTCTTCCCCATGATTGTGTAGCCTACAGAACTAGACTGAGAGACAATTTAAAGGCCTTTGCAGGTGTTTTGAGTTAATTAGCTGATTAGAGTGTGGCACCAGGTGTCTTCAATATTGAACCTTTTCACAATATTCTAATTTTCTGAGATACTGAATTTGGGGTTTTCATTAGTTGTCAGTTATAATCATCAAAATTAAAAGAAATAAACACTTGAAATATATCAGTCTATGTGGAATGAATGTATACATTATACAAGTTTCACTTTTTGAATGGAATTAGTGAAATTCATTAACCTTTTTTAATGATATTCTAATTATATGACCAGCACCTGTATATACTATTATTGTTTTTGTTAATATTTTGTATAAATTTAATTTGTTTATTTTTTTTGTCATTTTATGTGCTTTCTTTCTTTCTTTCTTTCTTTCTTTCTTTCTTTCTTTTTTAATTGTTACAATTTAGGTTTAATTTTTTTTATTTCACTTGTAGTATTAGCTTATTAATTTCCAGTTAGTCATTTTAGTGCTTCATTTTAAGCTTTTCAGTACTTACTAAGGCAACATTTATAACTGTTGTTTAGTTTAAACATTTTTTATTTTATTTTATTTTATTTTATTTTCAGTTAATAGAATGTTTAATAGCTTAGCTGCTACATAAAGCTGCTCTGTGTCTTTTGAAACATATTGTTTCCTTAGATGTTGAAGTGAAATTTTGTTTCTGAGCAGCGATAGCCCCTGCTACAGTAGTTTAAATGACAAATGTGATGTTACTTACGCAGGGTTTAAATCCCCTTGGCCTACAGTCAACATTTCTGGATGTCATCTTGAACCTTTATCCTGATATCTGCTTTTTAGGAATTCTAATAAGCCAGTTTAATGAAATTGTCAAAAAGCCTCTTCAATAAAGCTTCACATGTCAATGTGTCACTGATAGCGTTTAATTGTGCCATCAGAATTATACTGATCTTGTTTTTTTTCCCTTTCTCCACAGGAATCTTTTAGACAGAGACACGTTCTCCAAATCTGATCCACGTGAGTACAGCCAATAGAAGATGAAACTGAGCTATCGTCTCTTCATTTTATACTCTTTCTGCATTAATTAGCGACCCCCACTCGTTTTCTCTGTAATCTCTTGTCTTTCGCCTCTCATCAAACATCAGCGTGATTCTGATGAGTTCTTCTCATCTACAACGCTCTGCATGACTCCAACCAACCTGAATGAAACATGAACTCAAATGCACAATGGCAGCAAGTTTCATAGAGACCCTTTGAAGAGAACTGACAGATTGAGCTGAAAAAGAGAGAAGGAGAAAAGAAAGAGTTTCAGCATTATAACTAAGTGAACCTCTCTCCTGTCTGAAAGAAATATCTCTTTACTTCTCATCTTCTAGGAGTTATAATAAAGAAATAGTTCACCCAATTAGAATTCAGCTCACCCTCACATTATTTCAAACCAGTATGGTTTTCTTTCTTTGGTGAAACACAAAAGAGAAATGTTTAAGAATGTATTGAAATCATAATGGCTACATGATGAATAAATATGGATCACACTGAAAGTGCCATATAGATGCACATTTTGTCAGTGGTGTTATATAAAAATAGAAATGAACAGAAAAAGAAATGAATGTTTTTAATGTTTGTAATTTTTAATCTTTAATGTTTTTTATTGAAATGATCCCAGCGTTTGGCAACAGAATTCCACTTTGGATTTCCAGATACTTCTTGTATTATGTATTATAGCGAACTGACAGGATTTTACCGTCTTTGATTTTACCATTTTGATCCACGTCCTCAAGCACCATTTTGACTAGTTCTCAGTTCCCAGTTTCAATCGCCGCTCAATGTTGTGAGAACATACTCGGACAAAACTCTCCAGTTTTAAAAGAACACATTCCAATCAGTTTCAAAAATCTCTCTCCTCTTCGCTTCGATTAGTTTTCTTCTATTTTCGACACATATTCCTGTCATGAGGGCCGCAAACATGGATAGACTCGTCTCAAGTGCCATTCCAGCTGTTTCCAGTCCGGCTCACCACATTCACTGCTCCAGTTTTAAACGAACACACTCCAGACAGTTTCAAAGTTGTCCCTTGTCTGCGCTTCGATTATTTTTTCCTATTTTTCACACGTTTCCATCTTAAGCACCGCAGACACGAATTTCGTCACACACAGAACCTCCACATTCCTAACCAGGGTTGCCAGGTTTTCACAACAAAACCGGCCCAATTGCTACCCTAAACTAGCTCAAAACTAGCCCAATCGCGTTTTGAGGGGGGTTCCCCGGTAAGACTTGGCAACACTGTTCCTAACGCAGGACCGTCGGGTTACTTATTACTGATATCAACCCAAATTGGGTCAAATCAAGTCAGCTTCCTAGCCCAACAGTCTCAGCTGAGCGTCTGGATTGAAACAATAACCCAGCGTGTTTAAAAAGTAGGCCTACACAGTGTATGTTTTTGCTAAATCGCTTGCAAATATAAGATTGTTGTTAGGTCATAGCCTACATACCACGTATATTAGAATAGGTACTCCTTAGTTTCAAAATATTTACAGTAGAAATAATTTGTAATTTTACAGGTTATTACCCCTTTATTCCCCAAACTTTTCATATTATTCACCTACACGGAGGTACTGAATAGGTACACTATAATTACAAAAAAGTTACATTGTAAATTACTTACCCAGTACGTTGCGGGTTGTAATCTAAAACGTTACCTAAAAGTGCATATTAGCGCCTGAAGTGTACATGTTACTATCCTTTGAGTATAGGGATGCACCGAAGTTTCGCCAACCGAAAATATTCAGACAAAACAGTAATGTTTGGTTTAGGTTTAAATAGTTTTGCAGGGCAGTCATCATTGAAACAGTGTCGTTTAATTAGAGTTTCACCGATGGTGCATTTTGACTGTGTCACTGTCCATTTCGTTCAGACGTTGTGGATAAACTACAAGAGGTAATCATGTCAGCTTTGTGGACGCTAGTGTTGGATTAACAATATTGATGTTTTGTTTTCAGTTGATAATCATATGAATTCTTACATCTCAAGATCAGTCTTTTAGTATGTGCTGTTTTCTGTTGATGCATTAACTTCGCGAAACATTATTTGCACAAAATCTCAGCTTTCAAATTCTGTCAATTTTATCATGAAATACAAAAAATAGATAGTTTTGATGCTCTTTGAATGTGACTTGGCAGATCCCTGTAGTTCCTCAGTTGAAGTGGTATGTGAATCAATCATCTCTTCCTCTTTATTACTAGTTATAGAAAGAAATGAACATGATGAACATCAGAAGGTGGTGAAAAAAGAAACAGTACAACTTACTGAAATGTATCATGTCTCATGTAATTTCAACCACAGAAAGACGTCAATAAAACAGCTTGTGAACAATGTCTCATAATGTTACATTGTCCTCAGAAAAGACATTCGTTGTCCATAAACTATATTCAACTCTAGAAAGTAACATTGTGCTAAATATATGCAGTATATTACATATTAATTACATTTGACTTAATTATCCTTATTTAATGTGTGTTTGAATAAATTTGTCTTGAAAACGTTTTTATTACAGCCACTGTTTTAATGTTTATTCCAGCAACAAATTAGAAACATAATTCTGTTATTTATATAAAAACTGCCTTATGTGCAGTTTAAATGTATGTACAAGTAATATTTTAAATTTTGGTTTTTGGCCAAGTACATCCTTAATTTTCAGGCCCAGAATTTTCATTTCGGTGCATCACTATTTCAAAGGGTATCACCCCAGTCACAGCTTCACCTTTTTTTTCTGAGAGTGTAGCACTAATTTTTGCTATTTTTGTCTCTTTTCACAGTGTGTGTCTTGTACACTCAGGGTGTGGAGACTAAGCAGTGGAGAGAGGTGAGTGTGCACACACACACACACACACACACACACACACACACACCATGAGTGTTCCCAGCTTGCATTGCTATGGTTTCATCTCTGGTGTTGTTGTCCAATCAGGCATGTCGGCTCTCCCTGCAGCAGCGTGCGGTCAAACCGTTGTCTGTTCTTCTTCTTCTTCTGTATGCCGTCAAAACACATCCAGCATCTTATCACTAACAAGCAACACCCAGTTCAGTGTCTGTACAACAGCTCTCTGATCTATCTTGACCTGCTGTACTGAGCGAGTGTTGTTTTTCCAACGGTGTCTTTATAACGATGAGTCAGTTTCTGTAGTTTCCAATTTGAGGTTGTGAATCAGAAGAAGACTGTCCTGCTGGGTGGTGCAGATTAAGCTTTGGTGTTTTTCTCATAGGTTAGTGATAACATCTAATACATGGTTGGTCATTTAACCCTCTAAATGTCATAAGTAGTATGATAAATATTATCTTTAATAGTATTAAAGATTTAAATAAGTAAATGACTAAGTGGTACAACTCCTCTATCGCAAAAACGTACATATAAATGTAAAGCACTGTTTTTAGTTGAAATGAACACTAGTGGTAGTAAAACACCAACAGCTTTTCACGCAAATAATTATCTGGACAGATTATATACTACCATGTTATAACCTCACAACAGTATTACCATAGTGCATGAGTTACATTAACTAATACATTTTGACGATTGCATCAGATAACCAGCTCCATATGTATGGATTTTCTGCTGAAGTAAACTTGCTCGGTAACTCACCTGGTACAGCTATGTACTTGCGATCCAAAGTGCTTGGCTATGAATCCTGTGAAACAAGAGTCATGATTAAAGAGCTCAGACTTGTGGAAGCGAGATAAAATGGCATGGTTGCTTTAGCAAATGTGTTTTTGGTTATTTTTGCTTTTGTTAACACTGTTGGTTAGGTTTAAGTTAGGGTTTAGTGCTATGTTATTATTAAATGCACTAGAGCATTAACCTTTTAGTGGCATTTAATTTTCCTAACTTCTGTGATACATTCAACAACCAATGTTGCCATTCACATTCATCTGTTTCAGACAAAACCTAACAGCCCCACTCACTGTACACTACAGTGTCACGAAATGTAAAAAGATGAGCCTGGGTTGAATTATTCAGGAAGATAAACTAGAAGACATTTGTGTCAGTAATTTTTGAAGAACAAAAGTTGGATATTGTATCAGGAAACTTCGATTGTCTTAGCAAAATGAGCTAACCTCTTTCTTAAAGACTTTTGAAACACAAATGAAAGTCTTTTTTTGTTATTGTGATATGTAAAGTAGCCTATTTCCAAGTTTGAAAGTGTTCATGGATCCGTATAATTGACTTTCTTCTGTGGAACACAAAAGAAAATATTTTGAAGAATGTTCACGCTGTTCTTAATGATAAAAGCAAACAGATACTACAAGCTGTTAAGCTCATAATGATGAAAAAGCATCATAAATGTACCATAAAGGTGGTCCATATGATTTATACTCTATATTATCTTCTGAAGTCATGTGATATTTTTTTGTGCAAAACATTAAGGTGGTTAATCCCTAAAAATGCATGTCAATAATGCCAAATGCCATTAATCCTCACATGCCTTTTCCAACCTGGTCTCATGACAAAAGCATACCTGTGGGAACTTTTTCGCAAGACGCGAAATACGTACCGCCATGTACTGTATATTTCGTGACCTATTCGGTGTGAAATGTCCACTGAGTGGCGCTAAAAGAGTGTTCGGTTTTTTTTCCCAGAACAGATGAATATACATATTGTATGTTTTATGTGACGTTGGTTTTGTAGGCATCACTGCAGTTCTTACTTGAAATGTCTGTTGAGTGGTGCTATAACTGTAATGCTCAGTGATGTTTTAAAATAACGTAATGTATCTGAAACCCAATAGTATGAACAAAAGCGTGACGTGACAATGCAATTGCAAGCGTGCTGTTTTAGCTTGTTTTTCTCATCTTTCAGCTCTTCCATCATGAGTCATGTTTTTGACTGGATACGCACCAAAGGATTCTGCATCCTAAGTCCAATTCTGTGCCGGCTGAGCTACCGAGCTTGTTACAACTGGAAAGCAAAACATATGGAGCAGTAATCATAACTGTGTACGAAAACGATTACAAGTCCTCGCTGTTTTACCGCATCTAGTGTTCATTTCTGTTGGAAACTGCACTGATATGTACTTATTTATTCTGTACTTATTTGGTACGTATTTCGCGTCTTGCAAAAAAGTTCCCACAGGTACGTTTTCGTCATGAGTTCAGGTAGATCTTTTCACATGTGCCAGATGAGACTATGAAAGAATGAATGATTTTTGAGAGCAACAGTGAGAGGTTAACAAGTCTTCTGATGAAAATATAATACATTACAAGTCATATGGACTACTTTTATATCAATTTATGTTCCACGAAAGAACGCAAGTCAATAAAGGTCTTGAACCACATGAGTGTGTAGAAATTACATAATGCCTTTCTTTTAAAGTTAGAGACTTAGTATATACTGAAACAGAGAGTGACTTTTTGTAGTCACAGTCAAAACTACTGTACGATCTTCAATGTAACTGCAACTGATAAAGAAATCACGAATGTTTTGACGTCTTTCAGATCTGATATGAAATAAAAACAAACAAACAAACAAACACCTCACAAAATGTCAAATACAACCTCAAAGGTCTTTGTATTAAAAAAATGAATTTTCCTATCCAGTGGCAGATGATTTTGCCCTGTCCCCTGACTGTTAGATATAAAACTGAGAGCTGAGGGCTGCCTCATACACCTGCAGAATATTTGTAGGTTTTCGTGTAGGCGATGACATCTCACCATAGCAATAAATCCTGGCATGCTTCATTTCTCAGCTGTCTATTTTTATAAGCACACTGCTCGTATTCAGTGTGAATAACATGAGAGACTGTCATTAAAGAAGTTAAGTGATCTGAATGAAAGGTTATTTGAGATTTTTCAATTTTGATTAGAAAGCTTTCATTTATAGTTTATGGCATGTTATGGGAATCACAGATCACTTCAGAGTCAGATACATGCAGGAATAACATGAAGAACATAATCTGCATGTTACTGTGTTAAAGGTCAGTCTTTGGGTATGACATAGAGGCACTTTTGTCTTTTAACACTCAATAATGCAAACACATTTGAACAACAGGAGATGATTAGTGCCGCTTCTGCTCACTGTCACTGTATCTCTCACTATATTACACAGATGCACTGTGGTGCTCCACTGTTCTGTCAAGCATAGTCTCCTCAATTCATTTCTGTGAGGGTCTTGCCTGGTTTCCTTTACTGAAAAGGGGTTTTGGGCCTTTTTATTATATAAGCTTCAATGCTTTCATGACATCCTGCCCACTGTCCATGCAATCTCTGCGCAAGAGCTTGCTTTCTGACAGAACTGTCACCTCAGGTTGTCAAGTTCTGGAAGAGAATTTACTGTTTGGATTTCACAACAGTAGTGTAAGTGTCAAAAATTTTAGCTGTTGCATCTATTGTACAAAAAAAAAAGAAAGAAAAAAAAAAAGGAAAAAATAATCCATTGCAAAACATTTCTAAATTTTGTGATAATGTAATAGAAATGCTAAACTTTTTTATTTTTTTTAATAAATGTACTACATTTACATTTGGTATCGAGTGGTGACCTTGCACAGTTTCCTAATTGTTTATTTTAGAAAAGTACGTAAAATCAGTCATTAAATTTTATTAATAATAATATTACAAAAAACTGTACTTGCCAAAGTAATGCATAATGACATACTGTAAATTAAATAAGAAAACTGGCCATTTTATTACCAGCAGCACAAGTGTAATTTACTAACCTATTACAACCACTGTCCTAATCAACCTAATTTTTACATTATTACCATGTAAAATAATAATTAAGGTGATTATTAAGATCCCTTTGTCCTTATGTGCTGTCTTAAGCTCACACTGACTTATGTGCACATTCTGAAGATATAACAGTGCTGGGGTGCGTTTCCCAAAAGCATCGTTTGCTAACTATGGTGGTAAGTCCCATTGAACTCTATTGGTAACGACATAACTTGCGAACCATAGTTGCTTTTGGGAAACGCACCCCTGACCAGTACGGGTGGCTGCCTTTCATTGGTGTGTGTGTGTGTGTGTGTGTGTGTGTGCGCGTGTGTTGTCACTGGCAAGTCAGTGGGAGAAACTTGGCTTGCTGTTTGTCTGATAAAGCTGTGGAGCAGGGGTTTCGTATAACCTTTCTGTACCGAATGAAGTATGAACCAAATGTTTTTCTTAAATTTTGAGGCCAGTTATATAATTAAAAAGCTTTATATGGACCAGAAATAATGTATAACAAGAGCAACATGGTGCATTGGTTAATAAATTTTTAATTTTTAACTTCAAAATACAATTTAATCTTCGCCTTAAAATGTTACAGACTAGTCCTGCTGTTAGAACTAACCTGGTCTCATGAGGAAAACGTACCTTTGGGTACTTTGGGAAATACGTACCGTCATGTGCGTTTCGTCACATATTCGATGTGAAATGTCCACTGGGTGGCGCTAAAGAGTGTTCGTTTTTTTCCCCCGGAACAGATGAACATACATATGGAACGTTTTATGTGACTTTGGTCTTGTAGGTGTCACCGCAGTTCTGACTTGAAATGTCCATTGAGTGGTGCTATAGCTCTAATGCTCTGTGACGTTTTAAAATAATGTACCATCTGCACTACACCTAAACCTACCCGATAGCATGAACAAAAGTGAAGGTGACGTAAAAATGCAATTTTAAGCATGCTGTTTTAGCTTGTTTTTCGATCTCTCATTTTTCAGCTCTTTCATCGTGAGTCATGTTTTTGACGGGATTCCAAGGGATTCCGCATCCTAAGTCCAATTCTGTGAGGCTGAGCTACTGATCAAGCTTGTTACGTCTGGAAAGTAAAACATATGGAGCTGTAATCATAACTGTGTACAAAAACGATTACAAGTGCTCGCTGTTTTACCGCCTCTAGTGTTCATTTCTGTTGGAAACTGCAGTGATATGTACTTATTGGTATGTATTTCGCATCTTGCGAAAAAGTTCCCAGAGGTACGTTTTCGTCATGAGACCAGGTTGCTTTAGAACTGTTGAAAATCCTATTTTATCAGACATGCTTTGCTATTTTATAATGTAAATCTGTTGGCTAATAATAATTTTTATTTAAAACTACCTAGTGCAACATTGCTGCCGAGTCATTTGTAAAAATAAAACATGAGGAGGACTTAAAGGAATAGTTCACCTAAAATTGAAAATGTGTTGAAAATGTGCTCACCCTCAGGCTGTTCAGGTTGTAGATGAGTTTGTTTCTTCATCAGAACAGATTTGGAGAAATTTAGCATTACATCACTTGCTCACTAATGGATCCTCTGCAGTGAATGGGTGCCGTCAGAATGAGAGTGCAAACAACTGATAAAAAGAAGTAATCCATACCACTCCAGTCCTTCAGTTAATGTCTTGTAAAGTTTCATTTTCAAAGTGATTGTAACTAAACTTATTCCTATGGGACGTTCTGTAAAGCTTATCTGAGTTCGTTGTAGTAATCAAGGGGGCTGAACTTAGTGTAGGGATCATTCATCAAGTTTTTATGTGCTTCATTTCGGTTTTAACAAGTTGAAATAAAATTCACAATGTTTAGAGCATTGAGCACAGTGAAGGCAGAAACAGCTTAGCATATTCTGTCAACAAACATTTTAATTACGAGGCTTCATTGCTGTCATTCCAAAGTAATTGCAAAGCTACATAGACCGTTTAGTTCTTTCTCTATGCGAAAGGAAACATACAGTATAACATTCATATCCAGTCTACAGAGTGAATTGTTTTAGACGAGGAGTGATTATAGCAATTGCACACATTTGTCAATAATTGCTAATAATTAAGACTCTCTTTATATGGCTTTTAGCTTGTTGATTTGAAATTAAAAGAGCAGCCTGAAAGGTTCGTTTCTACCAGCACAGCAGCACAGTGCTTGTTTGCTAATTAGGTTTTATTCATTAGATGGTTGAAAGCTTTTTGTGGATACTGCAATTAAAGTTGTTACTTAATTGTTGCATGAGTAATTTGAACTCCTGACTTTCACAAGGTTTCGCATTTGGCTTGAACTCTTGTATTTTTTATCAGTATTTCTTGTAAACATCTTTCCTCTCATTTTCTGTACAAAAACTATTGCTTTATATGGCGATTGATGGTCATATTATTATTATATTATTAATTCCAGATATATGAGTTAAAAATAAATGTTTTTATGTATATAGACAGTTATTTGACTATTCACTTTTCAGTATACGAAAATAAAATACATTTAGAATTCTTGAGAGGATTAAATTAAAATGTTTAGCCACTGTTTTTGTCCTTGAATTTCTAAAAAAAAGTGTGTTTATAAGACTGAAAAAATGGTATACCTATTTTTTTTAGATAATCTTTTATTATTACTTAAAATATCCAGTGAGATTTTTGTTTTAAAATATTAAAACCTTATTAACAATGACTTTGAAAAATCATTGTCAGTGTGAAAAAACAAAGTTCAAAGGTTAACAATATTTGAAGAGTTTGGTTCCAAAACGCGATAAACGCCATTTTTTAAAAAAATTGAGTTTCTGCCAAAATCAGTATTGTATCTGGTTGGTATTAAAAAGTCCATTTTCAATTTTACGCAAAATGCGATATCCGCCGAGTTATTAGGTCATGTTTTCTCCCTTTTTTCCCAAACCGCGACAAACGTCAGTCTCCCTTCTCTGCAGAATGTGATCACAGCGCACCATTCCACGCATTGTAAACAGTAATGGTGGTGCTTTGAATACACCCTGCATCCTAGTTTTCCTCATCTGCTTTGTATTTTGTGATCAACATACAAACAAAAAGGGCTGCACGATAAATCGCGTGTGATTGTCATGCGCATCTCGTCAGTAAAGCCGGTTTTGTGATTAGTAGTAAATCTCCATGCTTTCAGATGGAGCGGCATTTAATACACAGAACCGTAGATCACTGACAAGCTACGCAATATCGCGTTCATGATTATGAACGCGATATTGCGTAGCTTGTCAGTGTAAGTGTTTTAATTAATGCCATTAATGTTTTTGTTAAAACAGCGTATAGCACTAGTCAAATAAATGAATGTAACATGGCAAAGATGAATTCAATTTTGGAAGTTGAATGTAAGGGAAATATCTAATGTGATGTTGTTCATGTTCTCGTTCATGATGAAATTTTCTTTTATTGTTGTAATTAATTTATAGCATTAACAAGATGACCCGCTGAATTCATTTTGGGAGCGATGACTGATTGAATGTAGGCTTTTTTTAGTCCAGTGCCTGTATATAAGATTAATATTGACCAAGTTCAGAGGCTGTCATATGTGGATCAACTTGCTTTGTTGTGTATTTTCAACAGTTTCAACGTTAAAAAATAACTTTTATATTGATTCAATAGATTGCATTTTGAAAAAAAAATCTCTTTTTATAATAAATCTTTGAAAATCAAAATCTGGATTTGAATTCTTAATGTTATTATAACCTAAAGATGCTATGTGAAAGTTTGAAACAGAAAATAGTGGTTTTCATCTTGCCACTTTCTTGATAAAGAAAGCACATTTTTACTCAAATTAATCAAAATGGATTTACGTTTTGAAACCAAACTCTTCATTTGTAAAATGTTTATTTATTTATTTATTTAAGTGCACCCTTAATCCTATTACATGTTTGTTTATTTTTATTTTATTTATTTATTTATTTTTTACCTTAATGGTTAAACATGTTTTATAGGGTCATTAAAATGTTTTAATTTGCAAAAAAACATTTTTCAAAAACTTACAGGAATTACAGTGAATGCCAAAATTTTGTGTCACAATTTGAAATAGATTTTTAAAAGATTTTTATTTATCATTGACCCTTTAAACAGCCTTTAAAATATGTTACATATGTGACAATTTACTGTATATTTGCTTTAATATCCCTTTAACATAAGGTTATTCATCCTTTGACTTGAAAGCCCCGCACTGTCCAGTCGAATGTACCATGAGTACCATAAGTTTTTGTCAACATAAACTGGGAGTGTTGACATACTAAGATAGTTAAACATGATTCATTTTGTGATTCTATAAAATTAAAGGTTCAGATCCTGTTTTCCAAATAAATAAAGTTTTGAGGGGCAAAAAGGAATAGAATTCAGTTTACATCTTGATTTTTTTTTTCCATCTTGAGTTGTCGCGACCCCTGGTTGAGAACCACTGTAAACGGTGAAAAAACGCTTTATGATCCACAGAGTAATGCAAACACTCTACAACAGTCGGTTGTTATCATCTAAATATCAGTTCATGGAAACAGACTCTGTTTGCAGGCTGTCTATTCATTTATGTAAACTTTTCTGACTCTGAATAATTTATGGTCGACTTATATCGCATGAAAAGTCCCCATGCCTGTAGGTGAAATGCAGGCCACTAAACAAACATGGGCTCAGATCAGTTAAATGTCAAAAGGTGGCCTCAATTCGTTTGTAGCACATTTAGCCTTACAAAGAGGCGAGGGAACCTATCCAATTATTTAGTCATTTTTTTTTAAAGGGAAAAGGGGTTAATGATGGAGTGAGGTGGCCCTAGCTGGGCTTCAGAGGAATATAGCACTCTGTTTGGCTGAAGTCCCCCTCTAATTAAGCAGACATAATTGTCACCGATCTTCAGAGCTGCCGAGTAGCCACACCACTGTAATTAGTGCTGCCACTGAGGACTTAAAGATTCACTAAACCTTTCCAGTCCTCACACAAGAGCGCACACCTCAGCAAACCAACCTTCCTGGAGTCTCTGGAGAACAGCAGGAGAGTAAAGGAAAAAGACAGTAACAAGGGAGAAAGAGAGTGAAATCAGGGGGGATTACACCAGTTTTCTATTAGAGAGGAGTTGCGATTTCAGATTTAATCCTCATCTCTTCAGTGTTTTGTACCAAACTTTTCCAATTCTTGTTTTTTTGTCCTTTTTTACTTATTGCTACCTTTTCTCACCTTCTTTTCTCTCTCTCTGACCCCATCTCTCCCTTCGCTGTCCCTAATCCACTTTCTAGTTTGGAAGAACGGAGGTGATTGACAACACGCTAAATCCGGACTTTGTCAGGAAGTACATCCTGGACTACTTCTTTGAGGAGAAGCAGAACCTGCGCTTTGATTTGTGAGTTCTTTCTTTTGATCCCTGTCCTGGAGTGCCATATCCACACCTCCATTCCTTTGGAAAACCCTCTCACATCCTCTCAATTCCTGTTTCTTCTGTCGCTGAACAGGAAAATTCCAATGCATGACATGAATCGGACCATCTGATTTCCCGTTTATTATGATTTACTTTGACCCTCTTACTAACTTAGAGCCAGATTTACTAAACAGGGCAAATTAGCGTTAGAGCACAATTCCATAAAAGCGCTGATGGGAGTGGAAAATTGCCTGTGATTTACTGACAATGCGCACATTAAGGAACACAGACGCAGCCAGATCATTTCCATAATGACCAGCGCAATCTACTAAGAGCAGCGGAAATTAGCACATGCTAAGACATGCTTTTGGGCGTTAAATAATGGCGCAAATACCAATAATTTGACGAACGGAAACATTAGTAAATTGCGTTGCGTGATTCATTTTAAAATCCTCCTCCCATAAATTTGGCTTCTGAAAGGGAATCTCCTACAAATGCATATTCAATAAGGTCAGGCGCAAAAATAACTGTGTCCAGACCTTTTCAGTGGTAATTCTTCACTACGCATCTTTAGTAAATTCTGACAGTGCTATTTTAACGCCAAAAGTTGGTTTGCGCTGGCGCAAGCTGTTAGTAAATCTGGCCCTTAATCTTGACCTTTGTAAGTATCCATGCATGATTGTTTTGTGGCCTATTTAGGTAGGAAATGAGTCTGTTATTGTTGTAGATATCATCCCTGGTGTGAACATGCCTTTCACAGCCTCTCTCAGTTTACTGAATGCAGCACAAAATCTGAAGTACTGGATTCAAAATTCTCTTTATATTAGGTGTCTTTAAATATTATGAACTTAATAATAAAATAATAAATAATGAATTGTTAGGTAGAATGTACCTATTGTGTTCATATTGAATAGCTAAATACTTAATACAAGATACAGGTAAGGTTTGGTGGTATGGTTAGGTTTAAGGGGTAGAGGTGGGGTCAACAGTATAATTAAAGGATGGCATTTTCAAATATAAGTACAATGTAAAAACAAATATGTACACAGTAAGTGCATTGTATCACATTATAAAGTATAGTAGTTAAGGACACTTAATATAAAGTGGGTCACAAAATTCAGTTACTTTTCAAAGAAAGACAAGTTTCATGTATTTGGTGTGCATTCAAAAGAATAACCCTTGAAATAAATTCCTTGAAACGTCTCTAGGTTACGTATGTAACCATGGTTCCCCGAAGGGAACGAGACGCTCCGTCGAACGCTTTGGGAACGCCCCTGGTGAGACACCGTACTGAAGCATGTGTGAAATCTGTCCAATAGCGAAGCGAGACGTCACGAGCGGGCTGACGTGAACAACCAGGAAGCATAAAGCGCACCCAGCAAGCGCATATGTTAGCTTCTGCAGAAGCGAGCGCCTGAAGGGGTGCAGGGAGTATGGCAGAGAGACCAGTGGTGCAAACTTGTCACCTTTCGGCGAAATTCGCCGTTTTCACCTTGAAATAAGTCATTCACGTGAATCGTGTAGATCTGTAAAAAAAAAAAAAAAAAAAAAAAAATTTTTTGGGTCGTAGTCGTATCGGAGATTCATCTGTGTCACGCCACCTGTAGTGTTTTTTTTCCCCCGTTGGCAAAGGAATGGACCCGCCCTACTCTGCCTCTGATTGGCTTATCTTAATGTTCTTTCCTTCATCCAACCAATCTCACTCCAGAAGCCTAACTTTTAGACGCTGCAGGCAACTGTCCATATTCGGACGGAATGCATTTGTATCTGCTGTAAATTATGGTGTTCCAGTTTAAATGGCGATTACTGCATGAGGCTACGGTTTTTGTTTTGTTTTGTTTTGCGTGAGGCTGCTGTTGCGATCATAGCTATGAAGATTGTAAGTTTCGTTATCGCTACATTAGTTCGCTACCCTTTGCAAAAATGCTCCTCAGTCTCTACCTTAACATTGGTCTCACATATCAGTTAGCTATTACTCTGACATGAAGTTGATTTGAGAACTGTTCAACCTACAAGTAAAGCATACGTTTAATGTACAGTAATATTAGTATCACTCAGCTGAAGTGGAGGCAGCGCTAAGCCATAGCTAAGTAACAGCCTGTTTCAAGACGGAGAAACATCTCGTGTTTAGCCTGTCAGCTGCTTCAAAAATACGAGTGCTGAAATTAAGATTTACAGTGGTTTATTTGCCCTAAGTTCATGTAACAACAATTCTTGTTGATTGTAGACCGTAGTTGTCGCTCAAACGTCTTTTAATCATATAAAGGTGTTTATCCTTGAATGGTACACTGCAAAAAATGTTTTCCTACTTAGAGTTTTTGTCTTGTTTCTAGTCCAAATATATCTAAAAATTCTTAAATAAAGAAGCATTTTCTAGACAAGTAAAAATAATTTTCTTGTTTTCAAAAAAAAAAAGTCAAAATTGAGTTTTTCTTAAAACAAGCAAAATAATCTGCAAATGGTGGTAAGCAAAATAATCTTATTT
>JAFVLL020033229.1:97267-131354 GCA_021397915.2 Tor tambroides | reverse complement strand
AAAAAAATCTTACTGTAAGTGACCGGATAAAAGCATCTGTTAAATGACTGATTGTAAATGTAATATTATTAAAGTAATTTTTAAAGAAAAAACAACCAACAAAAACTAAAAAATAGGAAAAAAAGCATAATAAGCAACATAAAAACAAACAACAAACATTAAAAGCAACTGGGAAAAAGTAAAACTAAACTAAAACACATTTAAATTAACTTTTTCAAATTAATTTTTGATACACTGTATAAAATTTAAAACTCTTACAAATCCACTTCATTAAAAGTGACAAATTCCAATAGCCACAGCTTTTAACATCTTTAAACATACTACGACAGCCCTGAAATACTCAAATTTAAAAACTAAATACACTAGAAAAACCAAACAGAAACTTCAAAACAAACTAACTTTTTTTCATAGAGTAGCTTATGTATTGTGCTAGAAATCATTCGTACAATTAACCCATGCACCATAAAAAGGGCTTTTTGCTAGATCTTTTGTTTACTTATCTAGAACCTGTGCGAGACCCATGCTTATTTTAGCCTTGATATTTTCCAGGTTAAATGAATGACCGTGTCATGATGATACACATACTTGGGTGGCCCACAATATATATGTGTGCTTTTCTGAGCAGAGTAGACATACACATTCCTGAGTCTGCTGCTCATTCCCTCTTCACCTGGCCTGGAGTCAAGACACACGTTTATACAATTACAAATGTTAGTCTATTTTCTCTCTCTCTCTCTCTCTTGTATTACAGCCCAAACCGCACACAAATTTGGGTCGGATTTTCATCTAGGCAGATTCTTCTGTGATGGTGTATGTTCACGGACATTGAGATCTGTGAAAAAAGAGGAGGACGGTGGAAAGCGGAACGTGATCCACATGAGCCCCTCCGAGCTGGAGCCAAACAGTGTAAAGATGGGCTGTGGAAACACTGCCAAGAGTCTAATAATAACTCTGCACATGGCTGTCTTTAGCACTGCTTTTGTGACTAAACTTAGTGCTCAGTAGCCCGTCATCCTGCAAACACTCACCTCATACATGTACACACACACACACAAATGCATCATATGGTACTAATAAAGAGAGCTAAAATGACTAAATCTGACTAGCTAGTGCTGGTCTCTCTCTCTCTGGAACAAACATCAGATCTTTAAAAAAAAAAAAAAAAAAACATTCAACATACAACATACCATTAGAAGGACATTCAGTACTTTGAACATAACGACAGTGTGCTGTATATAATTATGCTATAATTGCACATAATTAGAATTACCATAGGTTACTCTGTCTGTCTGTCTGTCTGTCTCTGTTTGTGTGTGTGTGTGTGTGTGTGTGTGTGTGTGTGTAAACAATTGGTACCGTGACTGACATTGAAACACTGATTTCTTGCAGTGTGCGTTCACAAACGACCAGTCACGCGCTCAATTAATTACAGCTGTCTCCATGAATATGATGACTTGGGAAGTTCATTTTCATAAAAAGTTACGCATAAAAACTATAAACGAAAGTACACTTAAACGGAGCATGTCAAAGCTAAGCATTGAATTGTGCTGAGGTCGATTTAGTGGTGGTACACCGAGTACCCTGAGAACACAACATAAACAACACCCTATCTATTGACAGATGCCGTATTGGTGCCGTTTGCTGCCCTCTGCTGGCACAATGAGGAACAGGCACTCAAAAGCTCCTTTGTAAAGCAGTAAACACTGCGATATCTAATTTGCGTAGTATTTATATTACCAGACACATTTTAACCAACACATATCAGATTTCTTTTCTATTTCATCTCTCTCCTCTAGTGGAGAGAGTCGCCCCACTTGAATGATCTCTAAGGCCAGCTGAGCTTCTTCTTTCTCTGCCTCATTTCCTGAGTCTTTGCACTGCAATAACTCTTCTGCTTCAGGTCAACAGTCTGAGAAAATAACTGTGGCAGCACATCACCTCTCTGAATCCAACCTGACGTGATCCAGCTCTAAAATTCCTGAAGGTTTGGCTGGTTTTGCTTTCCAATGAGCAAACACTTTACACACTGGTTTTATATACAGTAGGCTTACTATCATACTCATGAAGTCAGGGTTATATCAATTTAAAGTCAATGATAAAGTGATATTTTGCATATGCAAAGAAATGAGGATGACAGCTTGCACTGATTTGTGTTTTTGGTATTTTGGTGTCATTGTGGTCTTTAATAGAGAACTATGAATGGACTCTGTGTTTATGAGTGTTTGCTTCTGCTTCTGACATAGAGATTTGAAATGAGTGTTCCAGTTGTAACATGGCTACAATAAATAGAGAAAACATGAATTTAGTAAAAAAAAAAAATTGTTTCCATCTGGAATACACCATTCCAGTCACTCAACTTTGTTTTATTCATATTTTTCATTCCAAGGGCCTTATGACGTGGGCCAAAATGTATTTTGTGGCTAACCAGCAAATGTGTCAGGTCAATTTGCTGGATAAACTTAACTGAATTTGAAATTGTAGTACTTTGTCTGTTTGTTCTTGTGGTTTTTCACAATACTATGATGTCATGCATAAGAGCCCTATACTTAAGAGTTTCTGCTTTCTCGGTATAATGAAAATTCAAAGCACATTGGGCTTCACTAATCATTTCATACATTTTGTGTATTTATGTGGGCAGAAAAAGTTCTCAGACTTCCATCATATGAGAACTTGTGTCAGTTTTGTATATGAGTGTTTCAGTTGATTCTAAATATATTATAAGTTTAGAATAAATTTTAAATCAGGTCTCTTTTTTTATTAAATACAAACCATTTTGGAGCAGCATAACAGAAATAAAAAAAAAAAGAAAACAGCAGTGATGTAAAATGTCAACAATTATAAAAATTAAATTTCAGCTCTAGAAAAGACAATAATGTCAATATTCAGGTCAGGTCAGGTCAATGTGGATTTGATTCAGTTCGATGTCAGTGTCGATCTTAAAGTTCATCAATTACAAAACAAATTCTATCCAGCTATAAAGCAGCTATAAAGAATCATTATTATTCATTTAAATAATCAATATTAATCTTATTCGGATAAACCGAGTTCAGTGTTGATTCAATTCAATTTAGTTACTGTGGCAATGTTTCAAAACTTCCTCAATAATGAAGCAACTTCAAAGGCAGCTCTACCAAAGACAAATTGTCATTGTTCAGTTCAGTTCTCTTAGTAATGTCAGGTTTGTTCTTATCCAGTATTGTGAGTGCAGTCAAATTGATAATATTTCTGAAACCTGATTCTCTTTCAAGCCTCCTTTTAAACCCCAACAATTTCTCCTCTGAACTAACAGTACAAACCTATTAAAATTTCAGTGCAAAAGCATTTGTACAGAGATTTCATACACAATGTGCATATGCACCTATGCGAATGAGACACGTTGTTTCGATTGAATCATAATTTGGGGGAGTTTGGAAGTTCCTCAAAACATGACCACTAATAGGAAGTGAATTACAATTAACTTAATTACATGTCGTACATGGAAATGATTAGATTTTTTATCTAATTAGTTACACATCCATAAGGCCTAAAATAACAGGTGTCTTCACCGGTTGGCCAAACGACTATGATATTGGAATAAATGAATAACAATTGATTAGATTAATTTCAGTTTCAGTCCCTTTGATTTTTCACGTGACTGCTGCAAGATGAGCCTCGCCTGGCTGTAAGATGTGTGGCACGAGGTGTTACCTGGGCTTCTCTGATATGCTTAAGCTTGTTTTAATTGGATAAACTCTACCATGTTCTGATCCATAGCTATTTCAGGGCACGTAAGACACATGTGGTTTGAAGACATGCCAGGCAGAAACGGGAAAGGAACAATACAATGCAACTCGCTAGAAAATCAATTAGCGGCAGGATGATTATAATAACTGCAGCAAAGTTCATAATACTCTTCCCAGCACACACATGCTCTGTGAAGTTTTATGGATTATAAGTGTAAAATTCTTTAGTGCTTGTATTGCGCGACATAAATCTGCAATAAAATCCCCAGTTAATTGTAAAATAGTTTGTTGCTCTCAATAAAAAAGGACCTTTTTTTAGTCAGTCAAAGAGAAACATGCCAGCTCAGACTGGAGAAATGAAGCGGTGACAACCTTACAACCACAGACTCCTGGCAGCTGCCATTTCTGAATGTTAATCCATAAATCTCCTGTAATCAGGATGAGTGGCCATGCCTGTCTTAACAGAGCACCTGTGTCAAGATTTGGAAGGATTCTTCAGTGATCGAAGGCCTAAGTGTCCGATCGGAGGGCTTGGGAGGAGGGGACAGGCAGGGACACGGCTCTGTCCTGCGGGATCAGACAGTCTTCAGTAAGAATCCATACTGGGAGGACTAAACAGACACAGCAGAAGCAATGGTCTGATCACCCAGAGAGACGTGGACAACTCTAAAACATCTTCTGAGCACTTTTAATGGTGAGATACAGTGGATGTGTTCATTGATTTGGTGCATATCGATTTTTTAAAAGGGGAAACAAGTATCAATCGCTGAAAGAGCACGTAAAGTGTCACAACAAAGAAGAAAAATTGACAAGTTTTTATAAAAACAACAGATTTTGTCTATAAAACTTAAAATAATGTTTGGCTACTTCAAAACATTTTTAGCAATTTTATGTAATTATTTATTTATTTAAGCAAAATGTAGAAATTGCATGGAAATTTGAGTGTCCTCGTCGTAAAATACAAAAATGTATCAAGCTGGAGTCACTCCCAAAATCAGTTTTTAATTGGGCAGTCTCTTGGGGATCCCTAAAAAGTTTGCTTGGGGCAAAACAGGAAGTAAATAAGACATTTTTAACTTGTAAATTAGGAGAAAGAGCGAGTTTTAGCTCCTACTGTCAATTTGTAATGTTTATGTGGAGCTACTTCCCAAAGTTCATTTATTCAGTCCTGCTGTGCTATGAGATGTCTCCAGATAATATAATGCTAAATAAGCATAAAATACGTTAAAACTTTATGTATTTGTGCAGATGCTGCATATGGGAGCCAAAGTGTTGGAAACTATGTGTCAAAATAGCTTTAAATGTTCTATGATGTGACATGTGCTATAATAATCTACACAGCAGTTACATTTTATTATAATTATTGTGCATGCATTTTGATTGCATTGTATAAATTGTATCTACTGTGAGACTACTTGGAATAAAAAACACTGTCACACCACAGGACCACCGAAAACTTAAAACTTGGTTAAAAGTGGGCAGTTAACAGAAGTGAAACAACCACCATCTAAAAACAAACTTTCTCTTAAACAAACATAGGTGCATAAATCTTGACTAGTATTGTGTAGTGCAGTATTGTGTTTGGGCTAACAGTGGGACAGTGTTGACCGTGTTGTTTTAATTCTATGGTCTGGAGAGCTAAACCAGCATGTGGACAGCGTTGTGGTTCTCCGAGGACAGACTGTTTATGTGGCACTAACGGAATATTTTCCCATCCTCGCTACCCCTTTCTGTCTCTCTTTCTCTCTCACACACACACTCGTACACACACAGTGCTTCTATGTCAGTCTGCACTGGCAACTGTACTACCAGTAACAATGGCTAAATATAGCTGGGAAAGCACTGTGAGAGCAAATATGTTCTTTTTTTAAAGATTCAAACAATGGTTCTTTTCATGCATAGGCAAAATTTAACAAAAATTTTTGCATTGCATCCATTTTATATACAATTCTGCATGTGGCTGCACTCTGTACAAAAAGGTGAGAAGATAGCCATTTAGAAGCTTTTATTAAAGACTTACATGAGTAACCTGAGCATAAAGGAATAGTTAGTCCAAAAATGAAAATTTTCTAAAAATGTACTCTGGGGATGGCTGAGACGTAGATGAATTTGTTTCTTCATCAGAACAATTTTGAAGGAATTTAGCATTACATCACTTGCTCACAAATGGATCCTCTGTAGTGAATGGGTGCCGTCGGAATGACAGTTACCTGACAAAATCATCACAATAATCCACAAGTAATCATCTTGTGAAGTAAAAAGCTGTGTGATTGTGTTAAACAAACCTGTCAGTAAGAAGTCTTTATCTTCAAACCATTTCTTCTGGGTGAAATACAATTCCTCTATCAATAATATTCATTTCTCCAATGAAAAATCTGTATCGTCTGAATCAGGAAAGAAATAGGCACAGATCAAATACTGTTTACAACTGAAAACAAATATGTTGGTGGATTTTGATGTAAGAGAACAACAGTGGATGGACTTCATGGGAGGAAGTGTTATTATGGATTATGAACTCTTACCACAAGTGTTATTATGGCTCATTGATATTTTGGCCAGAAGTGACAGTTTAAAGTTAAAATGCCTTTTACAAGCATGCATTAACTGATGGACTGGAGTGGATTAGGCAACTTGTGGATTATTGTGATGTTTTTATCAGCTCTTTGAACTCTTTTCCTGATGGCACCCATTCACTGCAGAGGATCAGTTGGTGAGCAAGTGACGTAATGCTAAATTTCTCCAGAACTGTTCCAATGAAAACACAAACTCATCTACATCTTGAATGGCCTGAGGGTGAATAAATACAGCAAGTGTTCATTTTTGGATGAACTATCCCTTTAAGTGCCTTCCACAATTGCTCACTCCTAGACATTTAAAAGTGGGAAGTGGAAATGGTCTTAACTCTGATGATTTTGATTAGTCAAGAGTCAGGCCTTGGCTGACACATAAGCAGACACATTACTTATGAGGTTAAAGTTTGACTAACTAAATCTGTTCTCCTGAGCCATTAGCGCAATCTGCTCTTTCCAAACCGTTTACAGAATTGCACCATGGGAGGAAGTGTTATTGTTGATTATGAACTCTTACCACAAGTGTTATTATGGCTCATGGATATTTTGGCCAGAAGTGACAGTTTAAAGTTAAAACGCCTTTTACAAGCATGCATTAACTGATTCAATTCAATTCAATTCAAGTTTATTTGTATAGCGCTTTTTACGATACAAATTGTTGCAAAGCAGCTTTACAGGAAATTAAGTTTCCACAATATAGTTATATATTGTAGAAACTTAATATATTTAACATATGGCAAAATTTGGTAATTCTGTATGTTGTCTGAGGGCTGGCATTATCTGAGGTCCTCTGAGGGGTTGGCATCATCTCGTCTCAGGTGTTTGGTCATCTCAGATCATTTAAGGGTTGGATCCAAACTGAAGCTTGTGCAATTCCTAGTTATTATGGGATGTTAATCCCGTGGCAGAAAGAGAGAAACAAATAGAGACATTATCAGCGAAGCTGCTGTTCCATCCAAGCAAAAATGATTCGTTCAACCTAAGCTAAAGAATAATGTACGTTTGATCAGATATAACTGCAGTACAAGATTATGAGATGCATTAGAAAAATGCTTGGCTAAAGAGATGTGTCTTTAAACTAGATTTAAACAGAGAGAGTGTGTCTGAACCCCAAACACTATCAGGAAGGCTATTCCAGAGTTTGGGAGCCAAATGTGAAAAAGCTCTACCTCCTTTAGTGGACTTTTGAGACCTTAGGGAGCGGGATGGATTGTAGCGTGGTAGAAGACTAGTTAGGTACGCAGGAGTTAAACCATTTAGGGCCTTATAGGCAAGTAATAATATTTTGTAACTGTGCCAGTGCAGAAACTGTAAAATTGGGGTAATATGATCATACTTTCTTGACCTGGTAAGGACTCTAGCCGCTGCATTTTGGACTACCTGTAGTTGGTTATTGAAGATGCAGGACAACCAGCTAGCAGTGCATTACAATAGTCCAGTCTAGAGGTCATGAATGCATGAACTAGCTTTTCTGCATCAGAAACAGGTAGCATGTTTCGAAGCTTGGCAATGTTTCTAAGATGGAAGAATGCTGTTTTTGTAACATGGGAAATATGATTTTCAAAGGACAAGTTGCTGTCTAATATAACACCCAGTACATCCATCTAGTTTCAAATTGTAATCTAAGAGATTCTGTGTACTGTTTTTTGGTCCAATAAGTAATATCTCTGTCTTATCTGAATTTAATAGGAGGAAATTATTGGTCATCCAATCTTTTACATTTTTAACACATTCTATTAGCTCAGATAGTTTAGAAGTTTCATCTGGTCTTGTTGAACTGATGGACTGGAGTCGTGTGGATTAGGCAACTTGTGGATTATTGTGATGTTTTTATCAGCTCTTTGAACTCTTTTCCTGATGGCACCCATTCACTGCAGAGAATCAGTTGGTGAGCAAGTGACGTAATGCTAAATTTCTCCAGAACTGGTTCCAATGAAAACACAAACTCATCTACATCTTGAATGGCCTGAGGGTGAATAAATACAGCAAGTGTTCATTTTTGGATGAACTATGCCTTTAAGTGGCTTCCACAATTGCTCACTCCTAGACATTTAAAATTGGGAAGTGGAAATGGTCTTAACTCTGATGATTTTGATTAGTCAAGAGTCAGGCCTTGGCTGACACATAAGCAGACACATTACTTATGAGGTTAAAGTTTGACTAACTGAATCTGTTCTCCTGAGCCATTAGCGCAATCTGCTCTTTCCAAACCGTTTACAGAATTGCACCATGGGAGGAAGTGTTATTGTGGATTATGAACTCTTACCACAAGTGTTATTATGGCTCATGGATATTTTGGCCAGAAGTGACAGTTTAAAGTTAAAACGCCTTTTACAAGCATGCATTAACTGATGGACTGGAGTCGTGTGGATTAGGCAATTTGTGGATTATTGTGATGTTTTTATCAGCTCTTTGAACTCTTTTCCTGATGGCACCCATTCACTGCAGAGGATCAGTTGGTGAGCAAGTGACATAATGCTAAATTTCTCCAGAACTGGTTCCAATGAAAACACAAACTCATCTATATCTTGAATGGCCTGAGGGTGAATAAATACAGCAAGTGTTCATTTTTGGATGAACTATGCCTTTAAGTGGCTTCCACAATTACTCACTCCTAGACATTTAAAAGTGGGAAGTGGAAATGGTCTTAACTCTGATGATTTTGATTAGTCAAGAGTCAGGCCTTGGCTGACACATAAGCAGACACATTACTCATGAGGTTAAAGTTTGACTAACTGAATCTGTTCTCCTGAGCCATTAGTGCAATCTGCACTTTCCAAACCATTTACAGAATTACACCAGTGTTCAGTTCAGCATATTATTCTCATTAAAACCCCACATCAGTAGAAATTAAAGTCAGAATATCAATGTGTTATGCTTGACTTGTGAAATGATTACTCATTTTGCAGTATGTTTAGTTTGGCATACACTTACTGACCTTGTTTTCAACATTCCTTTGAATATTTTCAGAAAGCCTGTACAAAAGTTCATAGGTGCCTTCTCATTCATATTCATCATGTTTGTTGCTTAAACTTTGTGCTTCGTAAGTTCCGCCTTCAGTCAAAATAAATAATAGTAAATATGTTCTCCTGTTATCCTCTACCTATAAATAGTTTCATCCCAGATATAGCTATAGTGAAGCTCTTCACAGACATTGAGCCTGTTACAGTATAGTTGAGTGAAGTTGTGCAGATTACCGTCTGTCAGTCACAACAAGGTTCACCTCAGGTGAGACTCTTCATCCCGTTCAGCCCCCAACCGCTCTCTGACTGAGATGTGCCACTGTGCCATCTGTTCAAACAAAGTGATCAAATGTTAGAAATTAAAAAATATATTACTATACACACTATAAAAAGATCACTATACACACTTAAAAATAAAGCTACCATATGGGCAGTGCAATAGAAGAATCATTTTTGGATCCCAAAAGAGGCTTTGAGTGAATAGTTTGAGTGAAGAACATTTAAAAAATCTAAAGAACCTTTTTCCACTATAAAGAACCTTTTGTGCAATGGAAAGTGTTTCTTCATAGAACCAGTATTGCAAATTTTTTGTTCTTTGACAAAAAAAAAGATAAGAAATAAGTACGTTAGTAAAAAAAAAAAAAATGGCAAGCTGTTTTTTCTTACTTTAAGCTTAAACCTCACTGAAAATTGTTAAATTTGTGGATTTTTATGTGTTTTTTAAATGTGACATTGTAATGTTGTTTGCTTCTTAAGTAAATTTAAGTTGTTCTGATGTTGTACATTAAAAATACATTATTTTGACAATGATTTTTGCTCCCCAACTAATTAAAAAATTTTTTAAAAAATATTAGGCTTTTTAACTTAGTTTTTTTTTATTTCCAACTATGGCACTATGTAAAATAATAAGTCTTTTCATAAAAGAAAAAAAAGAGCTCATATGTATGCCAGTATATTTTGTTGTAAACTCAAAGTATGGTTTCAGCTTGGCCTTTATCTTTATCTTTGTAGATTCCAGGGAGAGAGCGGCGAGGACGCAGATGATGATGAAGTGCCTGCTGAGCGTGTGAGTCCTGGCTCGTGCTGGCCAGATGGCTGAGGTTAAAGTCACGGTGCAGGAGGATCCAAATCTGGGCTCCGGTCCAGATGAGGATGCCTCTGAGTTGTCAGTTTCTGAGAATGATTCAGATTCTGAGAGTCTGCTGTCAGATGACTCCGTGCTCCCTGACTATGAACGAGAAGATGCCAGTGGAGGCTCTGCCAACACCTTGTACCAAGCCTGTGCCAAGAACAATGTGGCAGCCCTCCGCAGAGTTCTGGAGAGGGGTGTTACAAGAGACGAAGTCATGGAACTAGACATAAATGGCAGGGTAGGGAGTCAGATAACCTTATTATACTCATAAAGCATTATCCGTATGACAGATATTTGGCAGAAGAGATGGTTTACATCATTTTCTATGCTGACAAATCCTCTTCTTGTTCTTTGATAGAACGGTCTGATGGTGGCAGTCTCAAAAGGCTTTGTGGATCTCGTGTATGGACTCAATCAGTGCCCTTTCCTGGATATCAATCATCAGGATAATGACGGCAACACTGCACTCATGATTGCTGCACAGGCTGGTAGGCTCTTTATTAACACATTAAACAAAAGAAAAATGATAAGGTGCGAAGGACCTAATTCCTAATTCCTTCTATAAAAACTGCAGGTTTTGTAATCATCCTCACCTACATCCTAAATTACTTCAGTGATGTGGACATTGAGCTCCGGGACAACCGAGGCTTCACCGCACTCCTCAAGGCAGTCATGCAGGGCAGCAATGATTGCGTGGCTTCACTGCTCATGGCTGGTACGTTATTTTAGGACTGTAATAATTAGTTTACAGACTGACCAGGTCGGACAGATGAGATCCTACCAGCTTCCTGCAATCTGTATGAAGTGAATTGGTGTATAATATTGAAAACCATGGGAAAATTTTAAACAATAATGATTTCAGAAAATCTTATTATCGGACATTTCTTAGTTTAAAATATGTGTATATAGAAAGGTATGTAAGGTAAAGTAGAAAACAAAACACCTTTTGAAGCACAGTGATGTGGTGGCACGACGTAAGCGCAAGCAGGTTTAAAAGACCAACCTGAGGACATTTTCTTTTCTGATCCCTTGGATAATCGTTTAGCCCTCACGGCGAGTAATGGATTAGCCATGTGTGCTCTTACCAGTGATTATTTAGATGTGACAACTTACACTCACTGTACCTACAATGCAGGTAGTCAGCTGTCAAAATGTCAGTAGGTTTTCACTTATCTAAATACAATCAACTTAACTATCTTTACAATAATGATGTTATTACTTGCTCTAATGTGGTGGTCTTGAATTGTATTGCATTTGTTATGACACAGGTAAATATACAAGTTGCTTAAGTTGGACAAGGTAATAATAATAATTCTTAAATACTATATCATTTTATCAAGTACCCCATTTAATAATTTAATCAAATCAATCACATTTGTTCAAGTACCCCAACGTGAAAGATAATAAAATATGTCTCTTCCTCAAAATTCATGTACTGTAAATAGATATGTGAAAGTTAACAATGATTTTTATTTCTCACTTTAGTAGCTTAATCAGATTTGTTTAATAACTAAAATTCATTTAAAAATGGAAATGCAAGTCCTTCAAGACTAGAAGTAGATGTTATACCCAAAGTGGCCACTTGGCGGTGTAAAAACAACTTTTTATTTTTCTAGTCACCCAACCAATAACATGTTGACACTATTATGCATTTCATGCCAAAGTAACTATAGCCACAAATTCAGCTCAGCTTTGTACTAACTTCAGTCATTAAACTTTCTTTTTAAAAAAAGCATGATTTTTTACTAGAGGAAGGCCTCTCAGATCTGAACTTTGAAACAGAATGCTACTGTAATCTATAAAATGTACCGCAAATCAGCAGATAAAAAGACACATCATAAATATAGTTTATACATAAATGTAGTTTTTGTTAAGTATTGTGCTATAAAGAATGTGCTATAAAATGCTTACTTTTTTCATTTACAAAAAAAGTTGTTAACATTTGGATATCTGGCTAACAGAATGGATTTTAGTGTGCAAGCTATAAGGAAAAATTGTAATATGGTCTAATTATGTCTCTGCTTTGCTAGGAGCCGACATAAATGTTGTGGATGCCACAAGGAGGAAGGATATACGAGAATGGGCTCTGAAGACAGGTCGCTTTGAGACTTTAAACAAACTTAGACGGCTGAACAGCAGGCCTCAGGCTGAACAATTCTGTGAAAAATATGTCCCAGAGTGGCCAGACCTGAAGGAGCTAGTGGCCAAGGCCACAGCCACAAAAAGCACAGGACATAAAGTCGCCCATCGCCTGAAGTCCACGTTCACCTTTAGTTTTCCACATGACCCCCAGGACAAAGGCATCATGGACCATATGGTGCGCATAACCACAAGCATCCACAGTCCCTTGGTGGTCACCGGATGCCGTCCTTTATGTCCATCGAGCCCGCCGGAGATTGGAAAGAGACGCTTGGCCGTGCCTGAACTGATGCAGATGCACCCTGGGAAAAAGCTTGAGGAACATGTGATGCGGCACAGCTCTGGCTCCATCTCTGTCGCATCTACCTCCACCTCTTCTGTGTCGCTGGGCTCGTGCTGCTCCGACTCGGAGCGGAGAGGCAGCGTGCTCTCCATGGCCTCCAATGGAGTTCGCAAGTTTGTCCCGCGCAGCATGGCCCGCCGCAATAGCGTGTTCCCCACCGGCTGCGTTCCCCAAATCAAAGTGACCAAGTCTGGAGAGCCAACGCCGAAGAAGGAGAAGAAGAAGAAGCTAACCAAAGGTTACTTAGAGCCACCGATATGGAAATATAAGGAGGCTAAAGAGGAGAAGAAAAAAGAGAAGAAAAAGGAAAAAGCAGAACAAGAGAAAAGGGATAAAGAAGCCAAGAAAAAAGCTAAAAAATGAATAAACTGCCAACAGGTTGCCATGATGCTCTCAGACTTGTCTGCCATCATTCTAGACCTTTCATATCTGTTTCAGGAGTTAAAGGGAAATGGATCTTGCTTTCACAGTCATTTTAAATGAATGGATAGCAGGACAAGGCCGTCTAAAGACATTTGATTCATTTATCTAACCTCAATACGATTAATACCTTCCCAACAACCAGTAGGCCTATATTTACAACCATTTTGAATCTAGTTTTTCATTACTGATGTTTTATTCTTGAAGCCCATAATACCTAATGTGTTTGCTAAGGCAACATTATTCGTTGTAATGGATGATTTTACAAAAGACTTTTTAAGCTACACTACCGTTCAGAAGTTTGGGTTCAGTATGATTTATCAGTATTAATGTTTTTGAAAGTCTCTTATATTCACCAAGGATGCATGTATTCAATACAGCAAAAGCAGAAATATTATTACAACATAAGGTAACTGTTTTCTATTTTAGTATATTTTAAAATGTAACTTATTCCTGTGATGGCAAAGCTGAATTTTCAGCAGCGTTCACTCAAGTCTTTAGTGTCACATGATCCTTCAGAAATCTAATATGCTGATTTGGTTTGCAACAGAAGCTCTTATTATTATAAATATTACAGTCGGGCTTTTTCATATTTTTGTTGAAACTGATACTGAACTGATTTTTTCTTTCAGGGTTCCTTGATAAATAGGAAGAAGAGAACAGCATTTATTTCAAATAGAAATCTTTTGTTACATTATAAATGTCACTTTTGATCAAATTAATGCATCCTTGATGAATAAAGGTATCGTTTTCTTTAAAAAAAAAAAACAGAAAGAAAATCATACTGACCCCAAACTTTTAAATGGTAGTGTATTTGTCCCTGCACTGTTATTGTCATTTGTCTGCATTACACTATTCTACAAGCACTTTAATAGTCTTTTATCATACAGGCAAAAGGACACTTAGAATATTTATCTTCCCTCTTTGCCTCTATGCAATTACATTTGAAATTAAATGGATGTATGAATTTGTTCATTATTTTGTCTTTTTGTGTCTCAGGGAAAGCACTTATTGTGTACATTATAAAGGCAAGCACTAAAATGACCCCTTGAAAAGAAAAATCTATGCAACACTCATTTAATTATTATTATTATTATTATTATTATTGGTGTGCACAAGATTATCCTTTAGACTGCAAGATGGAAATTGTTCTGTACATTGCACCAGCCAATATGTTATGTGTTCCTGTTTGTTTTGACTGACTATACATTGTTTGTGATATCTAATTCAAAAACAAAAGAGAGAGAGAGACTAATTCAATAAAGTTTAAACACACATATTTGTGACACGTGTTATTCTGCACTAATTTAGTTCCATGATATCCCTGAAAGTTTTAAACCAACCACTAAGCTTAAGGCAAGGCTATAATTGGAGCAGTAAGGTCAAAACACAAAGGAGGACAAGTGGACTTAGAAATAAATCCACTCATTGTGCCATCCTTACGTAACTGATCAGATCTTTGCCTTGAAGTGAAGTGAGGTAAAGCCATGTAAAACCAAATTACAGGCTGGGCAAACATTTTTGGGGACACAACAGTTTTTTCACAAGAGTATCATGTCCTGCTGTTCCTTTTTCTGAATGGGGAATATGCTGAGATAAACTGCTGAAGCTGGTTTGCTCTTCAATGTGTAGCTTACAAGTGAAAATATATCAGCGACATGAGGGCCTGATGGACCTTATTTGAAGTAGATGCCATATTTAATTTAATGTGAATGAAAGAAAAACTGTGAGGGATAGGCATACTGGCATAACAGATTTGGAGACATTTAGCATTACATCATCATTACATCACTTTCTCACCTCTGCAGTGAATGGGTGCCGCCAGAATGAGTGTCCAAACAGCACAAAACACAACAACATCACAGTAATCCACAAGTAATCCAAATGACTCTAGTCTAGTGAAAAGCTGTGTGTTTATAAGAAACAAATACATCAAGGCATTTTAACTTTAAACCATCACTTCTGACCAAAATACCAGTCCATAATCCATAATAATGCTTCCTTCAGTTAAAAACTCCATCTCCTGTTGTCCTCAAAATCCACCAACATATTTGTTTAGAACCTGTTTTCACTTGTAAATGGTGCTTGAGCTGTGCATATTCCTCTCCTGATTCAGACGAGACCACTTTTTCACTGGAGAACGCAATATTATGGATAGCCGGAAGCAACAGTTCAAAACATCTTAATGATGGATTTGTTTCTTTAAAAAAAAACCTTTTCAATTCACAAGATGTTAATTGATAGACTCGAGTCACGTGGATTATTGCAATGTTTTTATCAGCTGTTTGGACCCATTCTAATGCACCCATTCAATACAAAGGATCCATAAGTGATATAATGCAAATAATGCTAAACTTCTCCAAATCTGTTTCAATGAAGAAGCAAACTCATCTACATCTTGGATGGCCTGAGGGTGAATGCATTTCAAGTAAATGTTTATTTTTGGTTATACTACAGGTCCGTTGAATGCTTGAATCTGATTGGCTGACAAACATCCCCTCGTCAATTATTCCTTACGTGAACAATTTCTTTCAAATTTTTCAAACAAAGCATCAAACATTTCAGACCTGCAAGTTTTTTAAACATTCGAGAATATTAGAAAATTAATTGTTCTGATTCATTTAAAGAAGTGGTAAAAAGAGAAGTGGAGTTGTTGTCCCATGCTCAAAATAATTTCTCAGTGAAAAGGATTTCAATCAGTCATGTGGAAACAGTTAGTGTGTGCTGCTGTTAATAGAAGTCTGGGAAAAGACAGACCTCAAAATCACACATATCATGGGAACTGAGAAAATAAATACACAAATGCTGTTCAAATAATAGTTCTTCTTCTCCTCTCCTCAGATCTGAGGAGTGCCAGCTGTGTCTGAAAACACCAGCCAAGAAAGCAGATTGAAAAAGACTCCAAAGGAATCTGCATGGACATTTTCTTTTGTGTGTTATGATGCAGTTTAAGTTAATATTATTCTGGGAACTTTTTTCTTGATTATGTTGTAATGAATGAAAGATGGGATTTTTGTTTCCATCATATCTGTAAGAGCTGTCATGCTGTTTACTGAGATTCCTCTCCGCCTCATTGGACCATATGGGAGGCTTCAAGCTTTAGTGGGAGGAGATGTCACCATAACCTCAGGCCGCCCTGCCCTCAGCAGTGTCCCATCAAATAAACCAACTGTCCATCTGTGTCCAATCTACTTAAAAGCAATTTATGGCCTCAGGATCACCAGTTTTGCTTATCACCGATGATGTTTTTATGCACATCATTTTCAGATTAAGATCTAAATTCTAGTCTTTATTTTGTGAAAATGAACTTACATGTTCACATACATACAGCATATTCTGAAAAAATAAAAACATGAATATTCTCGCTTTTGACATTTGTTATGATGCAATTTCGTGATTCTGACTAGAATTTGGTCGTATTCTAATATAGCTGAATGTACACTACTGTTCTTTAAAAATAAAGTAAGACTTATATTCAGCAGAGGATGCATTAAATTGATCAAAAGTATAACAGTAAAGACATTTATAATGTTACAAAAGATTTGTGTTTCAAATAAATGCTGTTCTTTTGAACTTTCTATTCATCAAAGAATCTTGGAAAATTTTAACATTGATATTTTTTGAGCATCAAATCCGCATATTAGAATGACTTCTGAAGGATTCCATGACACTGAATACTGGAGTAATGGCTGCTGAAAATTCAGCTTTGCCATCAAAGGAAAAAAAAATACATTTTAAAATATATAAATGTTATTTGAAATTGTACATTTCACAATATTGCTGTATTTTTACTGTGTTTTTGATTAAATAAATGCAACCATGGTATGCATAAGGCAACTTCTTTCAAAAACATTACAAAATCTTAGCAACCCCAAACTTTTGAATGGTAATAGCCTATATATGAAATGATTTCTAATTCTGAACTGAGAAACTGTCATATTACAAAAAGCAACATTAAATGGCAAAAACAAGCATTTCCAGAAAATAACAGTTCATTAATCAAACCTTGCAAGGTTTCAAACCTACAACCTTTTGGTTAACAGCTCACATCTTTCAGATTAGGGCTACATCACCCAAAAACCCTGCCTGACCATATACTGACAACTTCAATGATAAACAATTTTTTTTTTAATTAATCCATTTATATTAAGCTATAATACAATACTTTGTTCATTTTCAAGTGAAAAGCACAAACTGAATGGAGATCACTTTTGAGATGTGATTTGCTCAGAAGGCACATGAATCCTCTATAAATTCTATTCATAAGCAACCAGCTATGAGAAAAAACAGACTTGGAAAAAATGAAAGGTCTTGCAGCAACAGGAAAACAGCTATGAGAGCACATTCCAAGTGAACCCCGGCTTAGACAATGAGGGGTGGGACAAAACTGTATATTTTAAAATCTGTAATCTAACCCCTAAATCAAGAACATTGCTCAAAGTTTGCTTTACACTTATCGAGATGGAGTCGTCAGGAGTCGATCAGTGAATGTTTATTTCCAAGCGGAAGAAGACTGTTTCTTCTCCGAGAAGCAGTTTCTTGTTTTCGGTTTATCAGCTCGAGATTTGACTGGAGATAGGCCCTCGGTATGTTCTGCATTACGGCGACCTACGCAATATTTCGCTTGAGGAAATAGGACTGATCGGATTGGGAGTGAATGAAAACTGAACTGTAAAGAGTTTAACTGCAGAGTTTACACCGAGAGTACCAGGATGTGGAAAAAGTTAAGGATCCAGCACATCTGGATATGACTTGCGCCGCTGATTTCACTCGCCGTTAGGAGATAATAGTAATGAGAGACGAGTTTCATAAACAGATGAAGTTTGATAAACTTAATTCGTGAGTGAGCGCAAGACGAAAATCAGGTAAAACACCCTTCATGATTTCTCATCTCTTTTTCTCTCTCTCTCTCTTAAAAATTGCTCTTATGGTTAACGTGCCGTAATTCATTAGTATAAATGAATACTATTTAGAGCGTAAAGTTGATAACGTTTTGAATGAAAGGGTCATGATTAGCCTAGTTGATAAATAGGTTAGAGCTTTTCCGTTGTGAAGGGGCAGAAGTAACAAATTTAGCAGCAGTTTTATTATTTAAAGAAACAGAGAACCAAAACCAGCTGAAAAAACACAAATCATAGTCGTATTTCCCCTTTAAATTCCTATTTGAGAAATGTTCTCCTCACAGGTGAGTTGATAACAGAAGGACATTTAAAATATGTGTTGCAGCTTGGTCATTTTTAACTGTGTGTGTGTGTGTTATTATATGGGTATGACATAAGTAAGGAGAAGGTGACTTATGAGGACATTTCCCCATGTCCCCATATTTCAAAAGGCTTATAAATCATACAGAATGAGTTTTTTGAGAAAGTAAAAATGCAGAAAGTTTCCTATAAGTGGTAGGTTTAGCTGTAGGGTTGGTGTAGGGCGACAGAAAATACGGTTTGTACAGTATAAAAACCATTACGCCTATGGAATGTCCTCACAATTCACAAAAACAAACGTGTGTGTGTGTGTGTGTGTGTGTGTGTAATGTCTAATAATGATGCAGTATCTGAGACTTGAATGATGCTGTCATACAATAATGTGCTAACAAATGTGGGCTGCATCATATCAATCACATTGCCTAAGTATTAGAATTAACTACTACAAGAATTTAAATAACTTAGTTTAAATGCCAGTATTCTGCGTAGACGTCTTTGCACGTCATGTTTTACAAGAATCCTTGTTGCATTCACTGACACAACCAGAGCTCTAAATGAAACCCACATCTAGTTATCATGAACCGTGAGGTCAGTTCATTTATCTCTGTAACTGTGAAATGCTGGCGCTTACAAATACATTGAGGCGTACCAGTCCTTTTTAACTGCAGTCAAAACAGGCAAGTTCCTACAGCTGCAAGATGGAGTCAGAGATATGCTGCTGAATGCTAAATTTCCCCTTAACTATTTTCAAAATCCTAAGTCAGATTCTTGATTTATTTCTTCAGGTTAACAATGTGGGCTATTATGGGCAGTTATACTTTTGAGAGGTCCTGCAGAGTGGCATGCTATAGGCCTACTCCATCTAAACTATTGTAAACAGAATTTTGCTCGTTCTTTTATAATTGTAATCATAATACATGCAGCTTTTCCATAGCTTAAAATGAAGTAGTGAATGCAAAAAGTGAGTAAAATGGTTCACTGTCACTTATGCATTCATAAAAATTTTAACCCAAAATGTTAAAATAAAAAAGCATTCGCTATATTCTCACATTGGGTAGCAACAGGGTAAGTCACTTTAGTACAGTTAGTATTAGAAATAACAGTAACATAAATAAATGTAAATATAAATGGCAAAAAGCTGTGAACAGCAAAGGGGTTTATTCTATTTCAGAGAATGAGTCCTGAGAAAAGTGGAAGGAGGATTAGAAAGTATACTGTTAGTTCCCATGGGTCTTTAGACTGCTCTGAGAGAGAATGCTGACAAGCAGGTCATCGAAACAGGAATCTCATTTCATCATGTTCACTTTAGGCTTTGATTCAAGACGGACACTATCTGATTTGAGAAACATCCTGGCAGCTTGGAAATAAAGATCAGTGTACCCAGAGAGAAGAGAGCATTTCCAAAAGGGTGGGGTGGTTTTCCGCTTTAAATGTGCCCCAGAGGGCCTAGCAATTACCCATTTTCTTGTGCACTAAGTGTACGTGACAAAGCTGTTTACACTGACCCACCTGTGCTTACACTGGTGGGCTCAAATGGAAGACTTAAAAGTCTACTTCTCAGACAAAGTGACTCATGCTGGAATCTCGCTGTATGTGTTTCGATATCATCATTTTCAGTTACCCATTATTTGTGTGTGGGCTTGCATCTCGCCATTCATTTATATCAAATGTATTGCAGATACCAATGTCAAACAGATTAAATAGATTAAACACTGAAGGAAATTTCTCATACATATGGCTGAAGGCAGTTTTATGTATATGATATTTCTTCAGAAGAGAAAGATCAACTTATACACATCAGCTCTGGCTCTAATTACCGATTCATTTCAAAACTTTATGGCTGACTCTGTTTTTCCATGACATCACATAACTATATAGTATACCTACTTTAATTATAGTGTTGGGGCTACACAAAAATGTTTTGTTGTTTTCAGCATCCTACTGTTATATAATGACCACAAAATGAATTCGGAAAATTTGGACACTTGATCAGTTAAAAATGTATGAATGTCATTGCTTTAGATTAAAAAAAAAAATAGCAGACAAATAGGCATATATGCTATCTCTGCAACAATGCTAGAGATTTTCTCAGAATTCTAATATTTTATATTAGAAAATTAGAATTCTGAGAAAATCTCTAGCATTGTTTTATATAAATTTAATAACCAAAAACTAAATATTAACAGCAAAAATATTTATATGTAAATATTAATAGCAATAATTATTAATTTAATAATTAATATTATTAGTTTAATGCAATTTAATAGCATATACAGAATTATATCTATATATATAAACAAAAACAAAATGTATTATATTAAAAACATTTTATATAATATTTAAAAATTGTAAACAATAGAAATATTGTAGATATTAGATAAAAGACAGTAATATCAAGACAAGAAAATGTAGTTCATGTATAAAACTAAAAATATATATTAGTATTTAAATATTTATATTTCATATATTAAATATGTTTCATGTAATATTTTGACATTTTTAGTGAAATAATTTTTATAAATAATCTATATACAACAAAACAGTGTAGTTTTCACCTATTTCTTGTTGAAAGTGGCCTTGGCCTTGAAGGCCAACACTTCGGCATGCAGGTTTTCCATCATCTTCATATAATAGGTTTTCACGCAGACATTTTGCTTGCGTGACCAGTCGACTTCCAAACCTAGAGGAACAAGCAATCCGGAGTATCTGGACGGCTAGCCGGGTGCGGCCTCTGAATGGCAGGAAGTATAGCCATCAATATTTACTCTGCGTGTGCAGCAGCCAGAGTGTCTGTGAGGACCAGCGGCACAGAGGAGAGCGAGGCCTCCACTAAAGTCCTCTCCCACCCATTCTAACTATAATTGCGACACAGACAGACTGACTGGACCCTCTCCATCTGTCATTCTTTAACTCATGACTTCCTTTGGTGCAGACAGGGGTTATTTAACTATTTTCCATTAGGGCTTGTAAAGAGATTCCAACACTACATGTCACTGTATTATTACGCCGTTATATGATTCCAGCATGGCGCAATGCCTTGTAAATGCCAGATCATCGAAGGATGGTGCAAGAGAGCATGGGATGTACACATAAGAATAAATGGAAGGAGCTGGAAGTGTTTTTTTTGTGTCGAAGTGCTCGCTCTCTATTCCCTCTTTCCTAGACATGAAGGCTTCTGAGATGCTCGCTGTACTGTTTGTTTTGGTGTATTCAAGAAGTTACGCAACTCTCGCAGGTAAGGTTACATAATTGCAGTCACACAAGATTTTATGTATGCATGCATATTTCTGAGTGTTACACGAAAACCAACCGGGTGATGTAGATATTTGTTTCCTGAGCAGACAATAAGCCAGAGGAAGTATGTATCTTCCTGCTCTGCTTGGACATCTTGTTAGACACAGTTGCAAACAAACACGTTTCTTTTTTCAGATCACGTTTTGACGGACTCTCCCCCAAAGAATGGTATGTTGTCATATACTGTATATATAATCGACTGAAATACTGTAATGATATTCACACATAAAATTGCTACTTACATTATCCCTTTCTTGTCCATATTGAAGGCGAGGAGGGCATTTTACAGTGCAGCTGTGAGAACAGATATGCGTGTGTAAACAACACCTGCTGGGGCCGTATTTGCTTCTTCAGTTCGGTCCATAAGCGGGTAGTCAGGGGCTGCTTTTCCACCAGCGAGCAGTGCCATGTGCCTGTTGTACCGGAAGTGCATTCCGAGTGCTGCTACACACACCTCTGCAATGCAAACCTCAGTGTGCCTGAAAAAACAGGTAAGTCTTTTTTTTTTTTTTTAAACTTCATTTTAGCTCAGAAAACAGTTACTCGTTTTACAGTTAATACAGAGATTAGTAAATTCAAATAATTAGTAATTAGTAAAATCAAAATGAAAGACTCTTTTGCCTTGGTTGGCCTGACAATTGTAGAAGTTTGCTCTCTGGTGCCTCCTACTGTTATATTGGTGTTTGGCAGGGTTTAATTAAACTTATGTTGCTTTAACTCAAATAAAAACTAATAGAAAAACAATATACATATATATTTTAAATATGTTGCAAAATACAAAGAAATGGCCAAAATTATATTGCTTATCATTTTTGTTTTATTTTTAATTTATTTATTTATTTTTAGTTATATCCTCATATATCTTTTGCCCACTTTTATTATACTTTTAACCTAAATATATTCATAGTATCCAAAATATATAAAAAATGCCCAAAATGTATTTTCTTGCCCTTTTATATATCGTTTAAACTTTCAAATGACATTTATTATATATAATCATCACATCAGTTGGCTCATAACAGTAAAAGTCTCTAGCATCATTTCTTTGAAGATTACTGTTTGTTTGCTACTTTATATCTAATGCAGTGATAGTCATACATTTATAAGTGATTAAGTCTCCAGAAATGTCCGAATTCATTTTGAGGCCACTAAATAACAGTAGGATGCTGAACACAACAACATTTTCACGCCAAAGTTGAATCTTTTAAAAGAACATAAAATGTGGCTATGCAGCACTGTTTTTTCAGCTGGTCTGGTACAGTGATGTTTCTGTCTGTTGTGTCTGTTTCCAGTGGAAAAGCCCATCGGAATGATTCTGCTGGTGGGAGTGCCGTTGTTGGTGCTGCTGGTGTTGTCGATGGCAGCCTGTGGGCTCGTGTTGTGGCTGCGTACGAGGCGACAGCACCACCAGCTGGTGGAACATGACACTTCCATGCTCAAAGTCCCCAGTGGAGGGGACCCAACATATGGGGTAAAACACTACTGCTGGGTGGCATTCACAGCTTTTTGACTCATCTCAGTATCTTCACTTCATTATCTGTAATGAGCTAGTAGTCTTAATTATTATTATCTGATTTTTGCACTCTTATTTACATTAGAGAAAAATCACTGCTGTTTCTCATAGACAACAATGAGATTCAGTGGAGAGAAAATGTTATCTATGAAGAAGATACCCTTGTAATCTCAAATATGTCTCACGATGTCATAAACTATGCTTAAGATTCCAAAGTTTGTAATCAAAAGTGGAGAAACATCTGAGACAAAGTTTTTTTAGTTAGTTTTAGTTAGTCAGTCAGTCTCCTAAGCAGCCTCTGAGCAAAATGTTCCTCTGAGTTGTGATTTTTTGTTTGGTCAGTAATCTAAGTGTGTGTAATTCTCCTTTTTAGGACATATTTGATGAGTTTTGTACATCGGGCAGTGGGACCGGCCTCCCTTATCTGGTGCAGAGGACCATGGCTCGACAGATTTCTCTGGTTGAGTGTGTTGGTGAGAGAACATTCATATCTCATTACACAATGCTGCATTGGCAGAGGTTGAAACAACTGCAGGGTGACGCTATGAAGTCTAGGAGATTGAGATGTGTCATGTTGCATCCCTTTTTTAAATACATGCTGTGACTACATGAATGTACATGAATGTGACTGAGGGTGGTGGCATACTGATTTAAATGTACCTTAAATTTAAATACTGTAATAATTTAAATGCTACCTTAATTTAATAAATACTTTTTTAAAATATTATTATTATTATTATCTATCAAAAATGTATTAAAATGTTATTATATTATTATTAAATTATATATATAAAATATATTTAAATATATTTAAAATATAAAACTAATAACAGTGCACTGATGATCACTATACATCACTATAATATGCATCTAATTTCATTATTAATGTTCCCCTCTGAATTTTTCTGACAGGTAAAGGGCGTTATGGAGAGGTATGGAGAGGCACCTGGATGGGAGAAAGTGTGGCTGTGAAGATTTTCTCCTCTCGTGATGAACAGTCCTGGTTTAGAGAGACTGAAATCTACAACACGGTCCAACTAAGGCATGAAAACATCTTGGGTAAGTTCCACCCACACTGCATTTTTCATTGCTTGTGTGGGAAGGGATCATTCTGCGAGTACTGCTGCAGCCACAATATGTTCTGACTTACCCAAACATTACACAACGTTTGATTCAAAATGTAATATTTCTCTCTTACACATGTTCTCTGTCCGGTTATCAGGCTTCATAGCATCAGACATGACGTCTAAAAACTCCAGCACTCAGCTGTGGCTGGTCACGCACTTCCATGAGTTGGGCTCCCTCTATGACTTCCTGCAGTACAGCACTCTGGAACCCGAGGGCTGCCTGCGCATGTGCCTGTCTATCGCCAGCGGCCTTGTGCACCTCCACACCGAGATCCTCAGTACGCAGGGCAAACCGGCCATTGCGCACCGAGACCTGAAGAGCCGCAATATTTTAGTGAAGAGAAATGGCCAATGCTGCATTGCAGACCTGGGTGAGAAATTAGGAAAAAACAGAAGAGTCTTTAGGCCATAACACATTCCAAAACATTAGTGATGCAGAAATGAATGACTTCTCACATTGTCCTGTTTGTTGAGGGGTGATGTGTTTTGATTACCATTACTGAGGCTTTAAGGTCCACATTAGTAATCATCTAGCAGAAATCAGAATACAATAGCAACCACCGGAAGACCTTATGCTAAATATGCTAAAAACATTCAGAACACTTAAGCAACCGCGTACCCTGGAAATTGCAACCAACTGCAAATTACACGAGTGACACGTCTTGGGTATTCTATAAGCAACCACACGGCATAAAACATGATAAAAACAGTCAGAACCACATAGCAACACCCTGGCAACCATCTTAAACACTGTAGCAACCAGGGCTGAGTAAAAAATATTGATTTGTCGTATTTAATCGATTCCCATTTTTACAAGACGATATCGATTAAAATCGATTGTCGATTAGTCTAGTTTGTTTTCATTTAATGAACGGAACAGTAGCGCAGTAAGAGCACCCCCCCCCCCCCCATCCAATAAATCAAAATAAGCTTCGTGTTTTGTTACTTTTGATATAAAACAAAGTCTCAGATTTCAAATTCTGTCCATTTTATTACAGTATTCAAACAACAAATGCTGTTTTGGCGCTGTTTAATGTGGAGTGAGTGACAGATCGCTGTAGAGCCTCAGTTCAAGAGAAGCGGCAGCACAAAACGCGCGTGAACTGATCATGTCCTCCACTTTAAAATCAGTTCATTTTAACCTTTAATATTATAGTAATGTAGTACCAACCGACTCTCGTGTATTTTACAGCATTAGTTGAGTTTTTTAAACTGAGAAAATTGCATGTACTGTACGTGATGAGTTAGAATCTAATCGAATTGTGAAATTTGTGTCAAAACCCAGCCTTACTAGCAACCACCAAAGCACCTTTGCTACTAAATAAAAACATTAAAAGAATCAGAACACTTAAATCAACTGCATATTAGCAACACCCTGGAAACCACCCAAAACACTGTACCAACCACCTAACAACCACCAGAGCACCTTTGCAATCGGATGAAAACACCCTGGCAACAACCTTACCACCACCAGAGCACCTTTCAACTGCATAAACACATGCTAAAACACCAGAGCACCTTTGTTACCAAATAAAAACACAACCACATAGCAACACCCTGGCAACCACCTAAAATACTGTAGCAACCACCTAGCAACGCCTAAAGCACATTTGCAACCACATAAAAGCATGATAAAAACAGAACACCTCAGCAACATCCTGGCAACCACAATAGCAACACCCTGGCAACAATAAAAGCATTTTGGTATTGCATAAAACATGCTAAAAACACTTAGCAACTATAGCAACACCCCGGTAACCACCCAGAACACTTTAGTATAATGGAAGAGTCTGTTATTGCCAAACCAATTTAGTAAAAAAAAAAAAAAAAAAAAAAAATCCCCATTTTACTTTGGCAAATCATATACTTTATTAAGGGTGAAATTCCAGTTGATAGCAAATACTTTTTTGTTTTTCTTTGTAAACATAATGTCTTCTGTGTGCTCTCTCAGGCCTGGCTGTCATTCACTCTCAGTCTAATGATTATCTGGATGTGGGCAACAACCCGAGGGTGGGCACCAAGCGTTATATGGCACCGGAGGTTTTGGACGAGAGTATTCGTGTTGACGTTTTTGAGTCTTATAAACAAACTGACATCTGGGCCCTGGGTCTCGTCTTGTGGGAGGTAACTCGTCGAACTATTGTAAACGGTAAGATGGGGGTAATTATTTAACTTTATTTGGTGGCACCACTGCTATTCTGTGCTTTTGTGACTTGGAATTAATTTTAATTATGCTTCAAAACATTACATATAGTACTGATACCTAAAACCTTAATATGCAGAAACTTATCAAATAATAATTGGGTAACGTTTCATTGCACATTGCAACTTTCATTGAAAAGTTCTCTGACTGCAGAATCTCAATGTTCTAACTTTTGTTCTTCTGTTGCTAAGCAACGATTTTTCACCATTCCGATAGATGTGATAGACTTCTCTATTTATTTTTTCTCACAAGTTTCTTCATCTTACTTCCCCTCCATCCCTCCCTCAGTTTTTTCTCCATGGGTACATCTGTCTCCTCTATCCACCCACGATTAGCGGCCCAATAATTATAAACAATCTTATCTGGTGTCAGCACTCCCGCTCATGTAGTCCAGATGCGCTTGTTCTCTCTCTTTTCTCGCTCTCTCTCACACACACACTCACTTTTTAAGAAGCATTTAATCAACCTTTTATATATAATTTTATGTACTAACTGTGAAACACTAGTCAAAAGCATTTTTCTTGTAGTCAATCTACATCTTTCTTGTAGAAGTCTTTTGTTGCATTTATTTAACTGGTAATACAATTTAAAATAACTGTTTTAATTTGAATACATTTTAAAGTGTAATTTATTCTTGTGATGGCAAAGCTTAATTTTGAGCAGCATTAATATTATTAATATTTTTGTGGACACTGTAATGCATTTTTTTCAGGATTCTTCGATGAATATAAAGTTCAAAATAACAGCATTTACAGGTGCATCTCAATAAATTAGAATGTCGTGAAAAAGTTCATTTTTTCTTGTAAGTTATTTCAAAAAGTGAAACTTTCATATATTTTAGATTCATTGCATGTAAAGTAAAACATTTCAAAAGTTTTTTTGTTTTAATTTTGATGATTAGAGCTTACAGCTCATGAAAGTCAAAAATCAGTATCTCAAAATATTAGAATATTTACATTTGAGTTTCATTAAATGAACATCCCTACAGTATAAATTCCGGGTATCTCTTGTTCTTTGAAACCACAATAATGGGAAAGACTGCTGACTTGGCAATGGTCCAGAAGACAATCATTGATACCCTCCACAAAGAAGATAAGTCACAGAAGGTCATTACGGAAAGGGGTGGCTGTTCACAGAGTGCTGTATCAAAGCATATTAAATGAAAAGTTGATTGGAAGGAGGAAGTTGAGTAGGAAAAGGTGCACAAGCAACAGGGATGACCGCAAGCTTGAGAATACTGTCAAGCAAGGCCAATTCAAACGCTTGGGAGAGTTTCACAAAGAGTGGACTGAAGCTGGAGTCAGTGCATCAAGAGTCACCATGCTCAGACATCTTCAGGAAAAGGGTTACCAAGCCACTTCTGAAACAGAAACAACGTCAGAAGCATCTTACCTGGGCTAAGGAGAAAAAGAACTGGACTGTTGCTCAGTGGTCCAAAGTCCTCTTTTCAGATAAAAATAAATTTTGCATTTCTTTGGAAATCAAAGTCCCAGAGTCTGGAGGAAGAGTGGAGAGGCACAGAATCCAAGCTGCTTGAAGTCTAGTGTGAAGTTTCCACAGTCAGTGATGATTTGGGCTGCCATGTCATCTGCTGGTGTTGGCCCACTGTGTTTTCTGAAGTCCAGTCAACGCAGCCATCTACCAGGAAATTTTAGAGCACTTCATGCTTCCTTCTGCTGACAAGCTTTTTATGGAGATGTTGATTTCATTTTTCAGCAGGACTTGGCACCTGCCCACTGCCAAAGGTACCAAATGCTGTTCAAGACCATGATGTTACTGTGCTTGATTGGCCAGCAAACTCGCTGGATTCTAACCTCTATAGAGAATCTATGGGGTATTGTCAAGAGGAAGATGAGAGACACCAGACCCAACAATGCAGATGACCTGGAAGGCCAAATATCAAAGCAAACTGGCCTATACCAATTCTCAGCAGTGCCACAAACTGATCACCTCCATGCCATGCTGAATTGAGGCAGTAATTAAAGCAAAAGGAGCCCCTACCAGGTATTGAGTACATATAACAGTAAATGAACATACTTTCCAGAAGGCCAACAATTCACTAAAAATATTTTATTTATTTTTTTTAATTGGTCTTATGAAGTATTCTAATTTGTTGAGAGTGAATTGGTGGGTTTTTGTTAAATGCGAGCCTAAATCATCACAATTAAAAGAACCAAAGACTTAAACTACTTCAGTCTGTGTGCACTGAATTTATTTAATACACGAGTTTCACAATTTGAGTTGAATTACTGAAATAAATGAACTTTTCTATGACATTCTAATTTATTGAGATGCACCTGTATTTGAAATAGAAAGCATTTGTAACATTATAAATGTCTGTCACTTTTGATCAATTTAATGCCTCCTTCTGGAATGAAAGTATTAACTTGTATAATTTAAAAAAAATAAAAAATCTTACAGGCTCAAAGCTTCCAATTTGCATTTTTAAAACACTTCTTTATACTATGAACTTCTGCTTTAAGTAAAAAAAAAAAAAAAAGAAAAGCAAAATAATAGCTTTTTGGTTTCACTGTAGCTTTTTACCCCATAATGTCAGCTGCCATATGCTGCTCATAGACTCCCTGGATAATTTCCAGTCATCCTCCCACAGAAGTATTAGTACTGCCAACCTTCAAACTCCCAAACCACTGTTTTATAGATATGGTCAGAAGAGACTTTCAGTCTCAGCACACATCTGCATTTTTGTCAGTAAAAAATTCAAATTCAATGTTATCAGCAAATGTTGACAAAAACCCATAAAATCCCTTAATTCTGTGGTTTTCTCAGGGATTGTGGAGGAGTACAGACTGCCGTTCTTCGACATGGTGCCCTCTGACCCCAGTTTTGAGGAGATGAAGAAAGTGGTGTGTGTGGACCAACACAGGCCCAGTCTCCACAATCGACTACACTCTCATCCGGTAAGATAGTCAAACATGCCAGAGATACAGACTCAGTGACTTGGAAGACTTGGACTCCAGTCAGACTCTACACAAGGCTTTGCTTTGACAGCTGCAATCTGGAGCAGTTTGTTAGGAAAGCATTAAATGTGTGTGGGACAAAATTTTCTATCAGTCTATGATGTCAATGAAAAGAATCTTGTGGGCTTTAATTTTAGGCTTGCTGTAGAGAGCATATTTATTGCATATGCAACATAGAAATGGATGGAAATTTACATTTATCCTGCTTAATGCCATAATCAAGACAGAGAAAAGCAGCTATTCAGCAGCCATGTGAAGAGTAGCAGACTTGCAAGCTAGTCGCTAAATTTGTTGCGATTTGCACTTGAAAATAATTCTTCCTTTGAGTCCATATCTCTTGTTGAAACTGTTTGTCATATTAGATTGTTTTCTGTCTGCCACAAACATATACTCCTTCCTACAGTGTATCTACTCAAAATCCAAAAAAACGCTAACAACTAACAGTTTTGAAATATAAATCCGATATGTCACGTATTTCAAAGCTAGCATGACACATCAACACAGTTCTCACAGAATCCTGTTGTTTTGTGTGAGAAGTTGGTTGATTTGGAATTGAAGTTGAAATCTGGGTCACTTCTTTGTGTCTATTTTGGTAGACTGATTTGAAATGAACTCCAGTCACTTATATTCAAAACAAACATGTGACCATCAGAAATGACAAAAATAATGATTATCTACTTTTTCCTGTCTAGATCCTGTCTGCAATTGCGAAGATTATGAAAGAGTGTTGGTTCCAAAGCCCTTCAGCTCGACTCACTGCTCTGCGTGTGCGAAAGACCCTCTCCAAACTGGACCAGGACCATGACTACGACATCGACAAGCTCAAACTGGACCTCTAGAATAAACCTCCTGCTATGCATAGCCAAGGAAGTTCAATTCTAATGGACCCACCTGATATATTCATCCATCTGAGTACTTTTAGACTCTTTTAATGTGCCTTTCAAACCTCTTGTCTTAAGGCTCCACAGAACATGGCTTATCTTATCATGACATTAGTTCACTGTGGGAAGTCGAGGCCATAACTGTGCTGTTAAATGTTTCTACTCAGATATATCCACACGAATGCTTTTCCAGGACCTGCATATTTCAACACGGTGACTCATTTCTTACTGAAATTAAAACAAGGTTGATGAACCCACAAAATTCTTTTCAGTATAGTGAGAGTGAGAAGGTTTTTTCAGGCAGGATGTGGGTCTTTCTGAACTTCCTAACTGCGGTGTTTCCTGAAATTCTTAACTTCCTAAACATGACTGTAACCTAGAAAGTTTGGCACATGCTTTAGACTGTTTGTTGCACTTATTTTTTTGTAGCTGTTTTTTAGATCCATGAAAGACTGGACCATCTTTTTAAGAACAAGAACTGCATTACAACTTGCACCAAGTAATTATTAAAACAGAGGACATATTAGTATAGTGCACTTTTATAAATTGTTAAATATTTTTTACAAGATCAAAATTACAGTCACATTACTCTAGCTGTACTATATCTTTTTTATAATGTACAATATAATTGCTTTTTCGGAAATAATCATCAAAAATTTGTATACAAGTTCTTTTGCACAAAATGTCTATTGTTATTTTCACTCCAAATAACAGTATTTAAGTATTAATAAACTTCAGGATACTGAAGCAGACTTTGAAATTTTCTCTGTACCAAAATGGTCTTCAACAACAACAAAAAATATTAGAGCTCAAGCTAATTTTTGTGGGGGAAACGATAAAATAATGATAAAGTGTATAAATAAATAATTACAAGAGGCTAAATTTGACTTAAATGTGTCATTGAACACTGACATGTAGTTTTGTCCACTAGAGGGCATCATTATTTGCTCTTTTCTCCCCCAAAGCGTTACATTGGATTCTTGTTGCCTTTTCTCTCAGCACAGCAAACTGTGCCACAGCCTGATCTGGTTAATGAATACAGGGTCACTTCAGAAGTCCTTAAGGAGATATAAGCGATCTATTTCCTTTTGCCTCAATCCATTTCTTATAAACCATAAACAATGTGTATCCTGTCTTACAAGCCACGCAATCTCGCAATTGTTAGGATTGTTGTTCGGCATGAGAGACACTAAAAGACCCGATACCCCTCGGGAACTACCAAGACACACCTCGGTGTTGTTGAACAACATTTCACGGATACAATACTGAATGCATCCTTCACTATCATGTTTCAGACAGACCTATATTTACCCGGTGCAAATAGATATCTCACGTATCTTATTCATAGAAACGAGACTGCCAAATGGGTGTCTTTCCAGTATAAATCCCTTCCTACGCACACCGACACGCAGAGAAGGCCAAAAGAGCAGATGTTCCACTGATTGATGGATATTTATAAGATGTTTATCTCGGTTTGTTTTTTTTTCCTGAGCCAAAGTTTCCCTTCAGCGTGTCGCGTTTGTCTTGCTGTCAGACTGCATGGCGGAGTGAGAGGATGGGCATTGATTTCTGTCTGCCTGTTTATCTATATCTGCGCCCTCGATATATCCATCTGTGGAGGAGCACAGAGAGGGGGCTTTGCTGGAGATAATTCCCCAACTCTGCCTGTCCGGTCAGATAGAGAGAGGGTTATTTTTAACAGGCGCACAGTGGCTGAGTAGAGTATCAATGCCCTGCCCTGGTAGGCCAGACTCCTCTGAAACGGTGTCCTTCTATCAGCTGTGACATTTTACACAGAGCGGACCCATTCCACATGCCTTTGTTTGGAAAACTCGGATAGGAACGCCCTGCTGAAATATGTGGATTGATAATTGAAAGATATGACCCTACTTTATAGACAATAGACAGCCAGGGGCCAGATTAGTATGCAGTCTAGCAAAGGCAAAGAGGTTAATGGTAACAATAGTGGTTTAAGACTGCAGGCCGCAACTCTAAACGCTTTGTGTTTGACCTTTGCGTTGAGAGCGACTTGAAAGGAATTTCAATGTGATTAGATTAGGTCTTGTACATCATTCTTTACGTACCCACACGGCTTAATGCACTAACCGAGAGTCTCCTCGTGTCATGTGGCCATTAAGAGGACAAATACTGAGTGCATCAAATGTCTCTTTATTCCTCAAAATTAAAATCACAAGTTCTCCTCTGCCCTGCTATTTAGAGGAAGTAAACATCCTGAGGTCCTGGCAGAAGCCAGAGCGCTCCTATAGGAATATGTTTGACTTGTTTCCCTAAAGACGCCATTTCCTTTTTCATACTAGATGAAATCAAGAACTATTTTTTTGTAATCAGTGATTTGTTATGAGGGTCTCTTAAGCTTAACCCATGCTGTGGTTTTTGTGGGAGTCCTGAATGCCTTTCGTGTTGCTCACAGGGGTTCTGTAAGCTCCTTTGGATCACACACATCGCACAATGTGGGTCCAGCTCACAAAGGTAACTCTCTGAAGAATAGTGAACACCTCTTGCTGGATCACATCTTATTAGTGTTACTAATGTTCTCCCATTAAACAAACTATTCTGTAATAATGAATATAAGTGTACAGCACATTTTATGATTTACTCATCACTGATTCTTGAAACGTGAGACATAACATTCTAGTTTTTAAACATGATTTTATTCATTTTAATTTTCTTACAATTGCAACACATTTTAAATTTAATATAAATATTTTTATTACATTTTTAAATAAATATTAATAAATAAGAAAATAAAGTTGCTGCGTTTAATAAATGTGTGATGTCTCAAATATGGCTGTTTTATCAACAACATCAGATAAATCAAAAATCAGTTTAAACTGTTCTATATTGATTATTTATATTATATTACATTTTTTTAATTCTAATATTATTCATATTCATAAAACCTTTTTGGCATCTACCAGAATTTACCCACATTTTGAATGAAAGACAAAGAAAAACACACTTTTTGTAAGAAAAAAATGAATGTGTTGATACATCTGAACAGATTAGCCCAAAATAATTCCTTGATTTATAAACTTTGTTTTGTTTTGTTCCTGATTTGTAAACTGTTTTGTCCCAGTGTTCAAGAATCAGTGTTGCTTGCCTTAATTCGTCCATGTTAAAGCCACAAGCTAAATTTCTGGAACATATGACACAGAATAAATCAAAACAAACCTGATGAGACCTCAACTACAGACAGGACCATCGGGCCAATTCACAAACGAGTCCTTGTAAAGAGACATTTCACCACAACAAAGGAGCCCAGGCGTGGAGCCCTCCCCTTTAAAACTAGTCACACCCCTTTAACCCACTATTGTCTAGCCGAGTCTGGCAGGCGGTGTATGGTTGGTTGGTTTGTGGTTGTGTTGGAAGTCTCACTCGCTTGTCAATATCACACACAACGAATGCATTAATGCTAAGAGATGGGAATCTTGCAGTCATGCTTCCACGACGAACTGCTGTAGCGCTGCTCGCGCTGTGTGGATTTATAGCGGTCGGCGATGGTGAGTCGGGTGTTTGTGTGTGTGTGTCACCTCTCTCTGTGTGTATTTATTTATTTGATAGGCTGCTGGTGTGTGGAGAG